>VDFB02374572.1:0-60486 GCA_007258455.2 Sequoia sempervirens | reverse complement strand
AGTTACCATTATTCCCGAAACTTGTGATTTTCACTTGATGCTTGATGCCACATCCTTCGATGACTTAACATTGAGAAAAGTCGTTATTGTTCCCTAATTTGAGCCACATATTACTTTGACTTTAAAAAGGGCAATCTTGAATCTCAGAAGGAAAATAGCATTCTGCGCTTCGAGGAATCCAATGCTCTTGTTGCTATGTAGCCTTGTCCATTTTATATACATGTTCATACCACAAATATCCAACCACTAAACAAGTTGTCACAACACTTGCTTTGATGATGTGATACATCAAGAATAACAGTCTACCTGTGATAATGCTCCTTTAACAATTTTGTTTACGCAAGGCGGGTTTTTGGGTAGTTATGCGAACCATAGAAAACTCCGCCCAAGTTTGCATTGTTGGGCAAAATACCGCTTGAGTTCATGTATTAGTTCAAAATACCGCCACCAATGACTTGGACGAAAATAAGATAGAAATTTTAAAGTCGTGACTCCACTAACATACTTGAGAGGGAATGCAAAATATTTCAAAGCATACATGTGAACAAGCATAACCGAGGTGGATTTATTTATTGCCACCACATATTGCAGACATCTTCTATATTGAATATTATTTTAAAATCCCCCTTTCAAAAGCTCCTATTTCAAGTAACATGAGGATTCAAAGTTAGCATACTGTTCACCATGGTGAATGCTTCTGATAGTGTTTCGACCATTTGACAAGTGATGGTCGTTTAATCATTCTACTGCAACTTTTGTTTTGTTTCCAAAAGTTACTAAAGCTTACACCACTTCTGGAAATGAGTACACATACTCTCATGCTTGTCAGTTTCCGGCTAGGTACTTTAAAACTTCTCAAATTCTCGCCAGTTAAAAGATCAGATGCCCTCATATGTGAACTGCCCAATGCTCCATTTAACTTGCTTTCCTGATTCGAGCACATCTTGAATTCAAAACTTCGTGCATATCGATGCATTATGACTATGGTTTAAGAAGTGGCGTCGAGGTTTGAAACTTTGAAGGACCTCTTCAATTTGGAAATACCTTGCCTGCAACACAAAATCTGCAAATGGAGCTAGAAGTTGTTCTTCAAATGCTTCTTCATACAGGCCGATTGAATCATAGATGGAATTTTATGTATCATGAAGACCATTGGCATCATCAACTCTTCTCATAAGGGTTCACGTGTTTGCTCAATTAACCTTTAATACCATAGCAACTTCAAAGCTTGGTGATGACTTGTGCACATGTAAGAGACCTGGTGTCTCTAACCTCTGAGTTGTGCTGAATGCTGATGGTTTTTGTTTGATTGTTTGATGTTTTGTGTTTTTTTTGCGTCTTAAGTGGGTTTTAACAAATAATGATTTTTATGAATTTCAATATATAATCAACCAGCCAAGATAATCTTTAATGAATCAACAAGAACTTAAGCAAATAATCTCCTACAAGGCTGCAATAAACTTTTATTGATAATAGAGCGTATACAAAGCATAACCCACACTAAAATATGTCCAAGATTTTGATTATGAAACTTTTACAAAAATCTGGAAATTATTTCAGAACCTGGTAATTATTGCAGCCGCCTGGGTAACACTGAAATGTACGGCCTGCCGGCTGTGATGATTTCTCCTCCTCAATACAAATCCAATAAGCCTCCTCAAGCTTGGGCCCCACCAAAGGAAGTAGCTGGAGCTCACCAATGAAGGTGTTTTTAACCCTCGGAGAAAGACATCCTTTACTGCAGCTGTATGGCCTGCAAGTACAGCAAGTGTACGGCCTTGAAAATGATGATCAGCAATAATACTTGCAGCTCAAGTTGATATTCGCCTCTCACAACAAGCTGATCAAAACCCTTGTTGAATCTTCTCAATAATGCACAAATTTGACCTCCGTAATGAAGCCAACTCTTAGCAAACTTTAGCTGATCTCTCACAACTTCAGAATGCTGGTCTATGAAGAGTTTTCGTTCTCCACAGCCTGAAAATGTCTGAAACTTGGCAGAAACCCTTGGTCTTGCTCAAATCCCAAAACTCTCAAAAGAAGACAAATTAGAATAATCATTTCACAATGAGTTCAAATTTTTTGATTTGTCTTAGAGCTTCTTTTATACTTCTCTCAAAGGCTCGACCCCCAAAAAGCAATTAAAATAACTTTTAAATGTTATTTTAATATGAACTTCATTGACTTAGGAAGAGACATTAATTATTGGCGTCCCTTTTTAATGAGTATTAATTACTCATGACCCTCAAATGGCCCCACTTAATTATAAAGTTATTTTATAACTTTATAATTTATCTTTAATAATTAATTATCATTAATGGCCATTAAAATATTAATCTCTTTGAATACTCATTATTTTGACAATCCGTTTGAACTGGAGGTCAAAACTGCCAATCACCATGTGACCAGGTGCCCTGCTAAAAAGAGCAATGTCTGAAAGATGACTTACTAAAAATAGTAAGTTTGCCAGAATTGAATCAATAACCTCTGCAAAGGCCATATCCTGATCCATTGAATGAAAAAGAGAAGTAATGCCTTCAAAAACAACCAGGTTACTGCCTCTGAGGACCCTCTATTCATCATTTTTAGCCTACGAGGTTCAAAATAATAGGCTAACCCCTCACAAACAGGACCAAGCTAAAAAGGGGACATTACAACACAATTTCTCATGTTGACAAAGGAATCACAAGAAACAAGGAAACCAATTAACACTGCTATTTGACATTATGAGAGGAGAAATTTTGAAATTTCTAGTGGCTAAAATGGGGGCTAACACTACTCAAAACCGTCAAATAATATTATAAGAAGAGGTTTGGTTCTCGGGAAGGATAACACGGAGAATTGAATATGTTTTGATTTGGGATCTTTGAGAATGAAAACTCTTGGGATTTGTAGCCATGGAAGGATGAAACCTCGATCATGGTGTTTGAATATATCTTTGAACATTGTTTGTAAATAGAGCAATGGAGAATCAAGTTTCAAAATATTGGAGACCAAGTTTGTTGGTGCTGGGAGGTTTTTATTGAGGCCGCCGATACCTTTATTGTTGCATAGGTCTCCTTCTTTATTAGGAGCGAATAAAACAGTTAGTATAGTATTGGCCAAGTGGTCTGAGATATTCCGGTATATGGATTGATGTTAAATACCAGCCAACTCATTGTTATGGGAGCATTTGAATGCGTATCATCTCGTTTATGCTAATTGATATTATCTATTGGTACTGGAGTCATGTGAGTTTTGTGTGGTCAAGGCATTTGCGGACGACCAAGATTATTATAGGCGATTCAGAATGCTCATTCCTTCCCATTAGTGCTACTTGTTGGACGATGTCTTGCTTATGCAGATTAACTAATTAAGATTCACGTTCATTATTGTGTACTCTTGCTCGACTGTTGAAGGCATCTAGTGTTGGGTGTCTGTAATATTGTGATAACGGAATTTGTCAATATCATCGATCTTCTTGCTCGTTCAATTGGTGTCAATGTCATGGATGTGTATGAACGACTCATTGAGATTTATGTGGATACCGTTATTGGTAGTATATGCTGGGCGGATCGTTTGAATGTTCCGAGCACCTTGTCTAAGAAGATATCGAACTGAAATGGTCACAGTTGTGTTGCTGGTATCAAAATATATGTGCTGTTGCCAGAATGTGAACGAAGTGGATAGGAGATTCATTAACATGTATTGAATGGAACTTATAGAGGCGGGAGAATCACGAGTTCGAGCCTTCTTCATACATTTTCTGGCGGATATCTTTCATTCACGGAAGTCAATATTGTTGGCTGAGAACTATATGATGTAGCACCATTGGTGTAGGGAGTCTTTATATTGAATGTTTCATAGAATCCAAATACTTCCAGTTTTCTTAATTAGCATGGGATTTATAATTGTCTAAGGGAAGCCACTAGATATTCGTTCGAGTTTGGAAAGCCATTGTGTCATTCTAGGAGCCTTCATGGAAGTTTGAAAGGAGTCTTCACATTGCATTTAGCTGCATCCTGCAGATTGTATTATTGCTGGCGCTGCTATATGTCTTCCTAGAGTCGGGTAGTGCTGAATAAAGACAGGAGTCGAGAGATTTAGGAAGAGTCGATATTGTTCTTGTGACTCATGTGGCAGATAGTAGAGTTGGTCAAACAGGTCACGACTTCATTCTATTCCGTTTCCTTTATGCTGTGGAAGTCTTCAGGGGAACCGACACAAGGATACGGCTTCACATTCTGCTGACAGTAAAGGGTCACGTATATTTATGCCAGGTTCCTTAATCTATTCTCTTCAACCTGTCAACCTTTCAGAACTAAATAATATGTAATGATGTTGGTAGATACATGACTGTTAGAGATAAATTCTTATGGTTTGTATAAATTCATCTCATTTCTAGAATCAATTCTGAATTGGAAACACAAATTGGTCCTTGGTCCTATGTAATGCTTAATCTGAATGTATATGTGATTTGAGTCTGAGTATAGCTATAATGGCAATACAAATTGTTTGAAGATATATATATATATATATAATGGCAATACAAATTGTTTGAAGATATATATATATATATATATATATATATATCACAAAAGGCAATGTTGTAGTTTAGCAGTCTCAGCAGAGTCAGTATACAGAAGTTTTCGGGTTAGATCATCAGAATAGTTTGACAAATCACATTGTCAAACTTGGGCAATCGTTAATAATCTTGGCCCAAGAGGTTGTGGTTATTACAAAAAATGTTGCCAAATGATAGAAAAACCAACCACAGAAGTCTGCTGTTATATATCAGAAATATGAAGTCTGAAAATGCAGCAAATACCATGGGCAAACATGCCAAACGTGCCCAGAAATCTGCTATTACAAATCAGGTCCAAAATACATACCAAAATGCTTAGGAAATGCTGCTCCAAATATGCCCTAGCTGGGCGAACTACTCCAACTATGCAGAGATGCCAAAAAGTATGCAAAATGACCTTAGAAGATGATAGGAAAGATCTCCAAGGGCTGTGCTCCAACTAGGGCTTGAAACCCTAGGCCTTCAATCCTCAAAATACAATGGAAATCCAGTCCCAAGGATGCGCTCAGGTCTGAATTGTCTGCTGCTCCAAAGAATGATGTCAAATTCGCCACAAAAGCCAACAAACATCCATGAACATCTCTCCCAAAGGTGGCACTTAAGAGTAGGGTTAAACCCTAGGAAAATTGTCAACACTCCACCAAGAGAAATCACTTCCAATGATGGGCGAATCGGGCCTGCTCCTCTGCTGCCCCAGATCTTCAACTAAATTATGCACAAGGACCACCAAATCGCCTCCAATGCTGATTGCTCCACCTCCAATGAGTGGCGCTACAAACAAGGACAATTCCCAATCCAATGATGATCAATCCACGCCCAAGGATTGCCTCCAAGAAGGATCTCCAAATCTGATTTGCAATCTGCTGCTCTTTTTCAAATGGTGCCAATTAAGTATATGTAGACCTCCGGTATGAAGTCTTCCCAAGATGAGATTAAGTTTTTGTCCAACTCACCCTTTATTCTCAAGGGTTTTCGTCCTTGAATATGCTGCTCAATAGTGCAGTCCAAAAGGAATAAAATAACAAGTCCAATCATCCCCAAATGATTCACAAAAACTTATATTTATACATGAAATTTGCCTTCTACTCAAGCTGGCCGACCAAGGCTTGTATTTTCTTTATTAAAATTCGTTTTTCCCTCCCTAATATGCCGACGCCTCTCAATTTCACTTTGGGCACCCAAAGTCACTTTTAAAATTTGAATTCTTTTTTTTTCTTTTAAATTTCCAATTGGGGGGCACCACTAAATGGGTTAAAATATTATTATTTTATTATTTTTTCCCCTCTATTATCCTCGAAAAGGGCCGCCCAACATCTTAGAAAAATCATAAAAATATTTTGGCGCTACAAAAAATACTAATAAATTATGGAGAATTAATTCCCAAGTCCGCCCAGCCAAATAAAAATTAATTGAGCCATAAAAGGATTTGTTAAAAAATATTCGAGGCTCAAACCAAATATTCTGGGACATTACAGTGTGGGAGCTCTTGGAACAAGGATGGTAGCATTGTTCAACATGGTTTGATGGCAGCATTGTTCAACATGGTTTGAATCCATAGAACAAGGTCTTCAATCTCCTTATACAGTCCTTGGTAAGTAGGATTAGCCCTTTTCCTTTATTCCTCACCTCTAAGAATTAGGCACAATTTATTTTTCCTTGCCTTCAACTCTGTATCTTAAACACAATTCCCTATAACATCTTCCGCTCTATCAAATTGATGATAGAAAATTGACCTCTTGACATTCACTCTGGTTTGATCAATATAGTGCTTAGGATCACAATTCATATGAGCATCCAACTTCATCCAATATGCTTGTAATAGGGGGAACAACTCCAATCGTTCTTTTGCAGTAATCAGGAAGTCAGAAAAATCTATGGAATCAAGAAAGAAAGACCCATTCTTGTGCATCCTGAGATGGAATTTGTTAGCCTCATTCAATTGCCATATTATCTCCAAGAAGGCAATTCTAAAAGGTACACTCTTGGGCAGGATATTTGGTTGCATTGGGGCACCTTACACTCTGATAATTGTGGTATTGGAATGAAGAAACCAATCAGCCCAATTATGATTAATTCCTGTTTGAGGTGTTCTATCCTTTGGCTTTAGGAAATCCATTTCCTTCTCAGATGGTCTTTTGGTTGGGAATCCCAAATTCCTCAAGACAACCTCCACAAATAATTCTTCAAATACCACACAATTTGAAGTCTGACAATTCATATCCCAAATGTGAATCCCTAAACTGGTAGTGGAACCCCTTGAGCATCATGATATTTTAATTACAGTGGAGCACTCTAGATTTTCCTTCCACTATACTAGAAAAGATGACAGAGCAAAGAATACCACTTGAAATGAACTATCCTGTCATCACTCTTAATGTGCATTAGCTCTTTGTGTATACCATTGGAAATAAATGTAGCATAGTCAAACTCTCTATTTAGATCTCTATGCTGCACATCAGCAACTATCATCATTAAATGCACTGGCATTTGTGTTTTTACATCAAATGCATAATAGGTCTTGACAAAATAATCTTCAAACAAATCCATATCAAAAGGTTCCACCTCTTCCCTAGAGAATTTAACCAAGCTCTTGCCTAGACCCTTAATTCTATGATGTGGGAGCTAAAAAATTTTGTAACTGTGTTTGTCCCTCCCATATTCTTTGCACAGGGAGTTGAAATTGATAGGGACATTTGCTGCCATATTCAAGTTGAAAACCTCACAGATGTATCTCCTATCAAGTCTCATTAAAACACCATCTTTGTTGTTCAAAATTACCCTAGATTCTAAATCATATCTCCTTGCCAATACATTGACCAAGTCAACGTTCACAAAAACATTAGGGACCACAAACCTTCCAAGGTTCAAACTCTAGATATTTGATATAGGTCGGGTTGCACCATTTCTCTCGTAACAAAAATTGAAGAAATCCCACCCTTGTGCAAGGATAGCTGCATCCCTCACACCTTCTACTCTGTCAGTTAGCCTATTTGACAATATTCCCGACCCCTGAGCATGCTTTGCCCTCTATGATGAACTTGGGAGCTGGGCTAGGATGTCCTCCTCTGGTGCAAGGGCACTTGGGTATTTTTGTAAATAGGGGTCTAAATGTTAGTTTTTATGTTGTTGAGTCAGTTTTGTTTGTAATAAGGTCCATCAAGACCATGTTTCATGTTTTTGGTCATGTGGGGTCAATTTTGTAAAAAGTTGTCAAGATTTGCAAAAGTTGCATAAGCAACTTTGCATTTTTGGTGTGTATGGGAAGTTGAACAGTCAGTTATTTGAAAAGTAGTTTGGAACCGTTGGAATATGCTTGTAAGTGGTTAAATATGCCTTGGGATGTTCGAGGCAAACTTTTGGAGATGTTCTTGGAGTTTAAACGATAAGAAGACTCTGTTTTCTGTGTTTTTCATTGTTTTATTGCTGCTAAACAGGATTGTACGGCCCCGTACGGCCTGCAAATGATATAAGTTGCATTGGAATTGATGTAGGGTTGAATCGATTGTCATTTGGTTTTGATTTCATCTGTTTTCATTAAGGTTGAAGTGAATTAGAGCCTTTTTACTACAAACAGCCAGGAAACCCTAGGTTGAGAGGGTTTGATTGAAAAAATGAGTTTTTGATTCATTCCACCGGTGGAAAAACCTGATAGTCGGTGGAATGGAAGTAGATAGGATGTTTTTCATGTTTTTAGGGTTTGCAGGAGCAGGGGATAGAGTTAGGGCCAAGTTTGATGCAGCCCTAGCCTAATATCACCATGTATTAGGCTTAGGAGGATAGGTAGACTTAGGGTTTTGTAGATAGATTATTTGGTAATGATTCCAGTTGATAAAACCTGCATATACAAACCCCTTGTGACATGTTTGATGCCCTGGATTGAAGATTGGAAATTGGAAGATTGAAAACCTCATTGTTGCTTTGTAAAACAAGCCTAATTAGGCCTATTTGCAGCATACCAGTCCAAATTGGAGGGTGTGGTTACAAAACAACCATATCTGCAAAGTTGATATGTCTTCAAGAGGCATAAAGGGTATCTTGAATGTTATTCAGTTTCTGGGTTTGAAATTTTCTTTGAAAGTTATGATGAAAAACCCCTGTTTCAAATACGACTAGGGGAATAGGAGAATTTGGGAGAAAACCACCAAGTTAGGGTTTCAAAGTTGCAAAGTTTGTTCATTTGAGATTGAGTTGATAACCTCCACCTTGCTCTGCATCATGCTCTAATCCCCTCTTCACTTTTGAGTGTTGTGAGCTTGATTGACTCGTCTTAGGATTCTTTTAACGGCTAGAGTTTTGAAATTAACTAGGGTTTACCAAAATAGAGAATACCTAGGGGTTTTCCAACAACTAAACAACTTAGAGTGACAACAAAATCCAAGTAACTGATATTCACACAAATTCGAAATATATTTTGCAAACACTAGGTCACCTTTGCAAATGTTGAACAACTTGAGTTACACAATTTCTTTGCACAAATCACTCTTGGATACAAAAATGAATGCAATTGATTAATAAACTCCTTGGAAATTTAATAGATATTTTTCGATTCTATAGTAATGGCTAATACGTGTACGTGTGAATAGAGTGTTTGTTGAGTCGCTCTTCAATTTTGAATGTAGAGCATTGATGTTTACTTGACATGGGAGGATCAGTGGTGATCGCAACTTCGCCTTTTAATTAAAATTCCTTCATTTCAAAGCTGCAATAAACTAGAAGAAAATAACCCAATGAAATATCGCCACCTATAAAAGCACTTTACAAGTCACCTGGATGGCCCCATATATGTCATTGGGCCTTCAAACAGGAATGCTGGGTTATCATGACGTGGCATTGAGAGTATATGTGTCGGCTGCATGCTATCACAATGTGGAAAGACTTACAAAATATGAATCTGCGATGTGAAGAAATTGCACGACGCAATAAAACTTTGCCATTTGGATCCTGCTTATTGGTCAACATGGTTGCCAAGACTGGAGAAAAAACTTTTGCCCATGTTGCATCATCACCACTTGTCACAAAAGCATGCAATCACACTTTTGTCTTTTTATCCTTTCAAGAAATTGTTACAAACTAAGCTCACACAATACCAATAAGAACCCACCACATGAAACTAATGTGGCACACTGTTGGCGTGCAAGTCAACTATGGCCAAGGACACATGGCAACATAGTGCACTGTTGCACCTTTGAGAGGCTTGCAAAATTAGAACTTGTGATACAAAAGACATGCACGACGCAATGAAAAATTGATAGGTAGATGCCAACAACGACGAGGGTAGGGACCATTGAATGGGCACACATAAAGGTAACTTAAGTGATTTTTTAATGCATGAGTTAAAATGCAAGGTTGGTTGCTAGGACAAGGGGCTAACATCCAAATGATCATAAAGCCTCAAAGACACAACTTAAAAATTGGCAATATGCTAAGGAAGTCACCAACAAAATAGAAGATAAAGCAACAAACTATATGCCAAGACTTAGGGCTTAGGGTTTCAATGAATAAAACCTTTCAGGATAATGCAAATACAACCCTAAAAATTTGCTAGTGTCAATAGTGGCTCTAGTTGGGGACGCATGCTTTATAGAAGCATGGCAAGAATTCAGAAGACTCTGGTATGAGGACTAGACACAACAAACACACAAACACACCCAACAAAAAAGAAAAACACTTTATTGTGAGTCATAGTTGCACAAGACCAAATAAGGAAAAAGAATTAAGCAAAATAGAGCTTCAGGGGTTGTTCATGCATTGGCAATTCATAAGTTTGCCTTCATCGTCCAAAGGAGGTAGCTTTGGGGAAGGTTTGATATGTCTTCCCAAAGCTCTCTCCAAGCAAGATACATGGAACACATTATGAATTTTACTTTCCTACAGTAATTCCAACTCATAGGCTACCTCTCCCACCTGCCTTAGGATCTTGTAGGGCTTGTAAAAGCAAGGCTTGGGTATTTTTAGATCTACTTGCTTTGAGGGAGTATTGCTTGTAAGGTTGTAGTCAGACAAACACTAGCTCTTCTATTTGAAAAGTTCACTCTATTCAATGGCGATCAACATACAACTTTTGTTGATTTTGTGCCTACTAGATTGTTTTCAAGTGAATTCTAAATGTCTTGGCCCTATTGGATTAGGTCACTTGCCCTTGGGATCTTGCTATCAAAATAGAAAAGGTCAAAAAAACCTCTAGGTTAATACTCATATAAAGCCTTGAAGGGTGTCATCCCTAAGGACATGTGAAGTCATTTTATCCATGCCTCATATTGGTTTGCTATATAGTTTCTTAGATAGCCTTCTGCCCATTTATTTACTATCTTAGTTTCCCTGTTTTGGGATAGTAGTTAGTTTTGGGTGTGAGTTTGGTTCTTGCTAGACGAAAAAGCTCTTTCCAAAATAAGCTAAAGAATTGACTATCTCTGTTGCTCACAATGCCCTTGGGCAGTCCATGAAGCCTAAACACTTCATTGAAGAACACTTTAGCAACCTGTGGTGCCTTATAATCCAAGGAAATGGCAAAGAAGTATGCATACCTGGTGAGTTTGTCCAAAACTAGGTATATACAATTCTTGCCTTGGACCTCGGGAAGGCCCATGTTGATGCCCATAGAGACACTTGCATTTTTTCTTAGGGATTGGTAGGGGTTGTAATAGTCTTGCTTGAAATGAGTGTCTTATTTTGTTTTATTTTGTTGGCAAATGACACATTTCCTAATGTGTTGGATGTAAAGTCCCTTACTGATTTTTTTGTGCTTAGACAATGTTTTGGTATGTATTTAAAAAATAGTGCATAAATTTTTAATATAATTATAATGCATAAATTGACATAACAAGGATAACGACAACACTAACTATTTCAAACATGAAATAGAACTCTCTTTTATAGAATTTGTGATATAAAAGCTTATCGGGTGTGTTAGAACTGTAAAATTTTGAAATTTTTATAGTCTATTGCATTCATAAGTTTCAAAAAATGAGTCCTCATCATAAGCATAGAGCTCCCTCCTCATGGTGTCTTGCTTGTTTTTTGTCATAATATCCAATTGAATCCATCAAGTCCTTCACATTTCATTGTATTGCCTATTTCAGCAAGACATAGTGAAAGTCTCCCCGACATATGTATTTTTCACTAATATATACTTGTTGCAGATCATCGGCAGGACACTTCTTTTGTTTCGGCGACTGAGAAGATTCATACCGGCAAAAGAATTATTGTCGGAGTAAAGTCATAGCGAAGTATTTTTTCTTGCCGACCGGCATATAGAAAAAATATATCGGCATAAGTTGGGGCATCGATGTAATGTCACGACGAATACAATATGTCATACCGAATAGTACATAGAGGGGTTATTTCGGCCAGACTGATTGGTATCAGTACGAAGTCATAACGAAATCCTTTTGTCTTACCGATTGGCTTGCAAGCAAATGTCTCGGTAAGACTTATGTGCATCGGGGAAGGTCTTGGCGAAGTGGCTATTGTCTTGCCGAACCAAATACAAGGGGATCAAAGGGCTATCAGAGAGAAGCTATGGAGTCTTGCCGATTCAAAAGTTATGCCGATAGGGATATGTATCGCCAGGAGAAGAAGTCTTCGGTATGAGTTTCACCGAGGTTTGAAAGTTATACCGACAAAGTATTTCGGGGTGAGTCTTGCCGAATGGAGTATTCCGGAGGTAAGGGTTCGGTGAAACATTTGGTGTCGGTATGAGTCTTTCCGAGTTTTCAGAGTCTTGCCGATGCAATTTATTTCATCGGTAAGATTATTTTCATCGGCGAAGGGGTGATTATGTCCCAGCGACTGGAGAATACATTGAAGAATGCATATCGGTAGGACACAATGAAGTCTATGTAATATCTCCCCGACTCACAATTGTCATAGCGACATGAAAGACATAAGCGATAGTCATCAGTTTGGTTCCAGGTGTCGGTAAGACCACATAATCTTGGCGAAAGGTTTAGTAAACGTTGCAAAAGGACTTTGCCCCAGATTTGAAAATATCTCACCGATAGGACATTTGATGCGATAGTGCCAGTTTCAAATAAGCCTTCATTCGTGCTTCATTAATGGCTCGACGGGATATAACAGTGAAGATTTAATCAATTCTTTAGTACCGAATTGATTGCAGAAGAATTGGCAAGATGAACAGAGAACCGGGACATTTTTCAGTCTGAGGAGCTCGAGCAGAATACTGTAAGTAATTGTTTCTCAGCTTTTCACATTTTTGATTTTGTAAGCTTAGGAATGGAGTCTTCTGGTTCTGGAAGGGCTAAGAGTAGAAAGCCTAGTGAGAGTAGTCAGTCAAGAGGAAAGAAACAAAAGGTTGATACAGAGCATGAGGGCATTGAACGGAGGTTGAACCAAGACCTTATTGATCAGCTACCTGGTTCAGGGCCTAAAGCCAAAAGGTCCGCGCAACTTAGGGCAGAAGTTGATAAGTTAGATGATAAATGCAAGTTCATAGGTGATGTCTGGACTGCCGTAAGAGGGTATGGGCTATTCAATTTCCATTATCACAGAAGAAACCGTTTTGAACCTGTTTGTAACCCATGGAAGCTGAATGTAGGGAAATTGGTGTGCCCTAATGTGTTTGTGAATGCAGAACTAGTGAAATTGCTTGCAGATCATTATGATCCAAAATATAAAGCTATATGTGAACCATCTGGAAAGCCACAGATATATGTATCAAAAGAAGCAATAGGTGAGGTTTTCAAATTGGAAGGGTTCTACAATGAGGAGATCAGTTGTGAAGAGTTGGAGAAGGAATTCTCAAGAATGGATACAATATATAAGGGTTGGAGGTTGCCAATTCATAGAGTCAAATAGGGCAACAAGCCAAAACCTCTGCTAGATAGTGAGGGGCCTCCGTATCATGTAGATTTGTTTGAGCCCTATATGAAGTACACATATTTCTCAGTGTGTCAGGTGTTGGGAATGGATGCCCCAAAATTCATGTCAATTGTGCCAATGATTATCGCAGCAGATATCCATTATCATAACTCCAGGCCATTTGACTATGCCTCATACATTTCTAAGGGCCTTGAGTTAGGATTGATGGCCATCAAGGGTGGAGCTTCTATTGTTCATCTCAGACACTATTCATTGATGATGCACTTGGTGCTGTATTTTGGACAAGAGTTAGGAGTATGGCCTCCTGAAATAAGAATTTCTCAAATTGGTAAGGAGGGTGAGGCATTGCCTGTTCAGTTGTGGACTGCTATTTGGGACAGCAGGTTTGCCAATTCTAGTTTCATTCATTTTGAGGAACATTTTGTGAAAACATTGTACAGATTGTATAAGTATCCTTGTAATTATTCATTGACTAATGAGATCAAGAGATTCCTGCGGCCAAAGGACTTCAATGGGCCAATTGATCATAACTGGGGAGACTGGTATTGTTTGGAGGGAGCTACAGTGATTAGAGTATATGGATTTGAAGATGCCCCTTTCATTCTGCCAAGGATAGTTCCAAATAGAGTTGCATATTTGGAAATTGTTAGACAGATGGATTACAGCAGTGTGATGCATTTAAGCTCTTTTGGGAAGCAGGCTTTTATGCCTAGTACATTGTGTTTTGGTGACTTCACTGTGTTGTCTAAGGAAGGATACAATTCAATCCTTGATAGGTTGCTGCATTATAATATGAAGAGAGGACCACCTAGGAAGAGCTTTGACCCAGAAGGGTATATCAATTCAGCCAAAGAGAGGATTAATTTTGGAGGGTATTAGCATGTACCCTATCCCTTTGATGATATGATCAGAAATTTGGATGAAGATGAAGCTGAAATGGTGGTTGAAAGGTACAATCAAGGGCTGTAGGAAGCAGAGCTATTGTCTTCTGGAGAAGAGGAAACACCAAAGGATAATGTGCCACAGAGCAGAACAGAGAAGGTATCTAGGTTGAGGACTCAGCGGTATGTTTGCCCAACTAGAGAACAGAGTATTGAAAGTGGTGATATTGATGTAAGGCATATGGAATATAGATCATTTGTCTCTGATGATGAGTTTATAAATTCCCCAGAATTCAAGGCTTTCCTGTACAAACAAAAGGGGAAAGAAATCAGAGAAAATGTTGGTGATGTCACTTCAGGGAACGAGGAGCAATTATTGGGTCAATTGAGAAAATGTGTGGATGATGAAATGACAAATATGACTCCTGAAAAGGGGAGGAAAATGCTGGAAAGTGCTGGAGTCATGATCTTTCCTGGACTTGATTTGAATTCAGCCCTTGTTTTTGATAGTTTCTTGAGGGATAGCAATGCTACACATAAGCTTGACAGAGAAAGTGTTACAGAGGTGTATGCAGGGTCTAAGTACAATACTGATGAAGGATCATTGATTATTTGGGCTTTATACCCGCCTCGCAGGAAGTCAGTGGTAATTGACACAGAGAAGGCATTTGGCCATGTCATGACCCTAAAAGTTGGAGAGGCTGATCCTGTGGTTACTGTAGAGATTGGGATCAATATTGCAAAATTGAATAAAGCACAGATCTAGATGCTGATAAAAGAAAGAGAAATGTACAAGGAAAATAATGAAAGAATGTTGAGAGAGAATGATAGAGTGAAGGATTTGGTTGGTATTTCAATGGGGCCAACCAAAATGCTCACTCAAGGAGAAAGCTCTCAGGCAAAAGATCATTGGATAGGATCAAGTGCTTATGCTCAGGGAAAGCACGATGCAATTGCAGCAACTGTCAAGAGGAGGCAGGATAATTTGACATCTTGGTTGAATAAGTTGTGGGGAAAATACTCTCATACTCTTGCTGCATTGAAGGAGCATATAAGGATGGATGGACGAATCATGGAGAAGTTTCATGAACTGGCCCAAAGTGATGATGCTAATAGTATTGCACTTGAAGCTGCAAATCATATTATCAATCGCCATCGAAACTTCTATGAGGAACTGCAAGGGGATGAACAAGGATTAATTGAGGCTGCCAAGAAAACTGTGATTACATTCTCTGATGATAAAGGAAAATTGAAAGATGCAACCAGATGGAAAAATGAATGTGAGTCAATGCTGAATGAAGTCATGAAGACAGCTTCTGCAGAGGATACAGCATTGGAGGAAGTGAGCGAGCAAAATGAGGAGATGGTCAAGATGGAAATCGCGATCCGGAATGCTGTTGGAGATGCGGACACATATGAGCGCCATGATTATTTGGATCACCTTGCTAAGACTCACTTGTGGCTAAATAGAGCCTAATTATTCTCTATCTTTTGTTTTGTAATTTTGATATTTCCTATTTCCAAAAGGATGCGTCCTTTCGTATTCTCAATGTATAAATACCCGTTTTGAAAACAAAGTGATAGGTGATAGGAGAATAGGATAGAGGATAGAAGATACACGGTGGAACACAATGTTTCACAGATCTAAGACTTTGTTGCATATGTAAAATCATGGAGATATCAATGGAAATCTAATATTATGGTGCAATTGTTTCTGGTATCAGTTGTTTATGGTATTCATTTAAAAATATTATTGAAGTTGTCTCTGAAATGGTGTTTTCTGGTTATTTGAATTGGTGTAACAAGTTTATACCCAGTTCGTCAGTGCACATTTGCTGCATCTGTATGGTCAATTAATAGTTTCTTTCCAGTAAAGATTAAATTCTTTGAATTGATCATAGTAATTAGAGAATGTCTATTGGATCACTAAGAAGGACTCAGTAATAATAATCTTGCATGTTTATACGAGTTATAAACCAATAAAATGCTAAATAACTTGAATGTCTGCCAGAACAAAGCATTTGTTTCAAATTTCTCTTGACTCCGCAAACCGTATAAGGCACTGGTCTTTTCGTTTTCATTCTTTAGTTTCACTCATATTTTTACATCTGTTAACTGAGCATATTAGGGTTTAGTTTTGAATATCGGTATACAATTTATACCAAATTTGTTTTCATTTTGTCTACCTCTGTTTGCCATTGTGGACAAATTACTGCAGGAAAAGAGGATCAAAAGTTAAGTTTGCCCAATTCATTCAGATAGGTATGCCCGCCTAGGTCTAGCAGCACCTGAAGAGTAGAAGGTCCAAAATCTTTTGACCTTGTTTATTACCCTAAAACGTTGTGAAAACTTGGCAACCTTTCGTGGTTCAAACCTGCATTTTTGAGAGCTAACAGGGTGGCATATATTTTTCATGTAAATTTAGAGGTTCGAAAGCAATAAGCTTTTGACCTTATGTACTACTTTGAATACCAACTTGGCTGATCTTGAAGTCTTCTAGATTGTGCAGTTGGCTAAATAAACTTCAAACCTGCTATTACAAACGACACTACCATCGCTCCTTCCATCTCCAAATTGTCACATCCCATTATGGGGGCTATCACTGCTAATTAGAAACCCTCACGACCCCTTGCTACTCTTATAGAGAGTGCACCTTTGTTATGAGTCCTTTATGAGGTACAATTGGCATTCTAAACAGTCCTTGTGTCTCCTATCCACAAAACCCACGACTCCTATACTTGCTCATGCCCTTACAGGAGTTACACGACCTGCAGACTAAGAGTGCCTAGCATACTATTCAAACACTCATAATATGAAAAGGGCGATTACTTTCTTAAATAGAGTGGCTAGCAATGATGTAAACTCTAGCATGAGCGACCAACTTTCAATCTCTCAATATGCATAAATTTATTATTTGCCTACAAATCTCAATTAATTTATAAACTACAAAGTCCCATGAATCTGAAATAAATTTTGCAATTTGGCTCAATATCTCCAATCCTTAGTTTTAGCACAACTGTGAATCCTAACTGAATCTACCTTTGTATTGACTAAGAAGGATTTCTTCTTTGAAGCCAATCACCCTTAGGATTTTCATCCTAGGGTTTCAAGTTGAACACAAAGTCCAAACTTCACAATAAGAAATGGAAAATGATTAAAGATGTCTAAATTTCCTTTGTAGTCTCCTTTTATATCCTTTTTTTGAACTTTCAATAAATGTATTTTATTTCTCATCAAGGGACCCTTTTAATTTTTAATTTACTTTTGGGCTCTATTTTGTATTTGAAATGTTCACCTTTATAAAAATAATTAATTAAACCAAAGTCGCCCATAAAATAATAAATTAAAAAAATCTAATTTAATTAGTTAAATATTCCCTCAACACATACTAGTTAGTCTATGAGAATTAAATAAGCTAAGTGTCTTTGTCGACACTTACTCTTGAGAAAGGGACTTACACGAAGGACGCCACTTTTGAGTCTTTTTCGAGTGAATTTCTTTGACTTGGTTGTAAGTCTTGAAATACCCTTGGTGCCCTGCCAAAGGTGAGTCATGGGATGCCTTTAGAATTTTTGCCTTCATCTTTGCTTTTGGTACTAAATAAAACTTGTCCTTGTAGAGGATGAGTTTGTTGGATACTGTGTACTTGTCATCCAACAACTTGCCTTCTAGAACATTAGCAATAGAGGTTTTCGTATTTTGGTACGATATCAACCTTCCAATCCATGGAGATGTTTTATATTGTGTCTTGAGCATGAATTTTTCCCCAACTAGGTATTACCTAAACTTGGTCAATGCATGCATGATGGCCAATATCTCTTTATCATAGATTGAGAATGTTGTTTCAACCTCCTCGAGTTTTCAAATCTGGAAGGCAATGTGGTGCTTGCTTTCCATGAGAATGGCTCCAATTCCCTCTCCAAAGGCATCACATTCCAAAACAAAGGGAAGGGGAAAATCAGGAACAACTAACTTGGGCATGAGTTCATTACCTCCTTTTTAACTAGTCAAAAGTTTGTTGTGTCACTTCGATCCACTTGAAGTTTCCTTCCTTTTTTATGTCTGTTAAGGGAGTGGTGAGCTGTGAGAAACTTGTGACAAATCTTCTGTAGTAATTGTAGAGGATAATGAATCCCTATAGTTGTGTTAGAGTCTTGGGAAGAGGCTAGTCCATAACCGTCATGATCTTTTCTAGTTCTACTTGCACTTCGTTAGCATTGATGATGTGCCCTAGATTTAAAATTTCTTTCATAGCAAATTTACATTTAGACTCTTTAGCAAAAGGAGTTTGGGTTTCTAAAATCTTCAACACCTCGTCTATGTGCCTTAAGTGCTCTTCCCATGTCTTTTTGTAGATGAAAATGTCGTCAAAGAAACGAGGACAAATTTCCTTAACTGTTTGATGAACGCTTGGTTCATGCAAGACTAGAATGTTGTGGGAGCATTTGTCAAGCCAAACAACATGACTGAAAATTCATAGTGCCCATAGTGGCATTTAAAAGTTGTCTTATGGATATCCTAATCGCGAATTTGGGTTTGATGGTGGCCCAAGTTGAGGTTTATTTTTGAGAAAGAGATTGCTCCTTGGAGTTCATATATCAGCTCATCAATCTTAGAAATTTGGTACGTATTTTTGATAGTCTTTTTGTTTAGTGTCTTGTAGTCAATGGACATTCTTATTGTGCCACCCTTATTTTTTACTAGGACCATTGAGGAAGCAAAATGGCTTGAGTTGGGCTAAATCTTTCCCATTTCTAATAGTTCCTTTATTGCCTTTTCAATTTCCTTCTTATGCTATCTAGGATGGCAATAAGGGGTGGCAATAATAGGCTTGGAGCCTTCCTCCAACTCAATAACATCTCAAAGCCTTTGTTAGGCGGATTCCCATGAGGGATGCTACTACATACCTTACAATGCTTGCCTAGGATCTTTTGAATCACCTCAGGGTGTGTTCCCTTGCTTTTGGTAGAATTTGTCATTGATACCAAACACTGCACCGCCCAATCTACTTGTCTAGGTCTAAAACTTATTTCCATCCTTTTTGTTGATACCATCCTTGGTGTTTCGTTTGTCATCCCACAACCAATCGTATCTTTTCCATTGTATTGGAATTTCAATACCATGGTCTAGAAATTTTGTATGATGTCTCCCAACGAATGTAGCAGTTGGATTTTTAAAACCATGACTGTGCTTCCAATGTTGACCACATAAAAGTCATCTTTTATGTCATAACCCCCTAGGGTTTTGTTCAGTTGGGAGGATTTTTGGGTGCATTGAATGGAGAAGCGATCAACAATCATCACATTAAAACCTTCAAAGTCTTTTGTTTACAAATCCCTTCTACCACTAACTCGTCATCTATAAAATTATAATTGGCACTAGTGTTAATGAGTATGGTGACTCTTTGTTCCTTCAGAACTTCTCAAAGTCTAAATGGGTTTTATCTTAGTGTCCTCAAAAGCTTGGCAAGGTTGCTTCCTATAGCCTCATCTTGATCCTTTATTTTATCTTCATCTCCAAACTCTAGTTTTGGTTCTTCTTCTTTGCTTGGTGGCTTAGGTTCTTTAGCTCTTGATTCATCCTCCGAGACTACCTCAATGTAGTGCACTTGCCCTTTTCATAGTCACCTATGACTGGGTGACCAAGGTTCTTGTAGGAGAAACATGGTTTCATTTTTCTCAATTCATTTCTTGCCTCCAATTCTTGTTTTGGAGGGTGGCTCTTGGATTGTTGAACATTTTTGTGGAAAATTTTCTTTTTTGGGGTGGGGGGGGGAGAGGTCTTTTTTTGGAATGTATTCCTTGGCATAATTGTCTCCAAGGCTAAGGCCCTCTTGATTGCCCCTTGGAGAGAAGGTGGTTTGAAGCCTCTAACGAAACTTTTGAGAGATTAAATAAGTCCTTTGATGAAGAGGATTGTTAGCCTTTTCTTTGGAACATCAAGCACCATCACAACTAGTTTCTAAAATTTTGTCACATAGTTCTCTATTGATCCAAATTGCTTGAGTTGAGCCCGCTCCCAAAAGTGTACCTTAGGATTTGTTCTATCAAACCTTTGGACTAGAAGTCTACAAAATTTATTGTATGAGTTGATGTAGTTGTCGCCTTGAGTGACTAGTCCATGGTACCACCATTTGTGTGTAGTAGCATCCAAATGCAATGTAGTGAGTTTAATGGCCCAATCCTTAGTCATGGGTCTAAGAGACAAGTATGTGTCCAATTTTTGAACCCATGCACCACTTGTGTTGTTGTTGGATGATGGATCCATTGAAGGTGGGGAGTGCCATTTTTCCTAGAAAATGCTATATATCTCTTGGGGAAGCTAGTAGCTTTGGTTGAGGCCTAGAGCCATTCCAAATTGACTTATTCAAGTTTATAAAGTTGTTAAGAGATTTCAGCTCTGGTCTCCTTTGGAAGGGCTTGGCACTCTGCATAACATTCTATAATGTTGACTACAATTGGGATTTGAGCTTTGGCCTCAAGAAAGTTTTCAAGCATCTCTTCTCTACAGAGGAATGTAGGTTGGAAAGGCCTAGTTGATGAAACAAGAACAATCTTCTGAGTGTTGCTGGGAGAGGTATTATGCTATTAGCTCCCAAAGTGGTTTCTTCACAACTTGTTGCATGGGTATGTTCATATTATTTTCCATTTGGTGAAGCATCTATGCCAACATATCAAACATCAAGGTGAATTTCTTTTCTACCTTCATCTCAAGGCTCTTGATCCTTTCCCTTTTTGTCATACTACTGTATTTTGGGACAATGCCTGTTGGTAGGTCTTCACCCTTAGCATATTTACAAACAATTTCACAAAGGAATAGGTTGATAGGATAACCAATTTTGATACCACTGTAATGTCCCATGCTAGATTTAGGGAAAATAATTTTAATAGACTTGAAAATATGTAAAAAAGAGCCAAACAAACTCTAAATCAGCTTCAAAATTTACTAGCAACATTAACTTGGAAATATGTAAGAAAAATCGACATTATAAACCCTAGATTATATTAAGGTTACATAACATATCTCCCGACTCCTTATTAACTTGGATTCATTAATTAACCCTAAAATAAGAAACCCTAACCTAATTTGTTTGAACTTTGACCCTAATAAATCCAGAAGTTTTGCACCACATTCATATGATTAACAATAAACCTAAAATATGTCCTTTGCATTCTTGTGTTTACATGGAAAACTTAGATCACAAACCAAACTTGCATTGAAAGATAAATTACAAATAGTATTTCTATTAAATAGGCCTAAGATGCCCTTACAAAACATATTTACCGCAATTGAAACATTTCAAAGACGACAATTGCGATTATAACAAACCTTGAGTATGTGATCTTTCATTATAGATTATCCCCTAGATGAAATTGGACTGTATGATATTACAATCTTCAATTTTCATTGTTATTGCGATTACAATACAAGCTTTTAATTGGAAAATATGTAGATTCACTGTTGTCGTTATTGTCCACCATGAAATCTTGAATGCAGCCTTTGTGTAAACCCACCATGTCCGTTGAAGGGGTTTCATCCTCCAATACAATATTTATGGGGTTTTCATCCCTCAACCTTCTCAGATTCTTGGGTTTTCATTCTTACATTTGGATGTTGGAACAACAAATGCTTGTGGCTATTTTTGATTAGGGTTGTTGCTAGAAAGAGTGTCAAAATAACCACATAGTTGTCTTCGTCTTGGGTCTAGTACGTGGGAATAGCTTCTTGTACCCATTGATTGTTGTTTCCCTTCACATCGAGCTGGCAATGGTATCTTTCTATGTGGAAATAGACTTGGAAGGTGTGGATGAGTGTCTTGTACAACTTGCAATTGTCCTTAAAAAGTATGGCAATGAGCCCATTTGGGTTTGAAATCCTAACTACTACATTAATGGCTTTCGTTGGTTCCCTCATAGCATGCCTTGTTGGATGTCCACATGACTTGGCTTGAAGTGTACCAGGATGAATGTAATGTCCCTTTTTTTGGTCCATTCCAACATCTGTGAAAACTTCAACTTTCATGGAGAGCACCAACTTTATTGGAAAGTTATTCTAATAGTGGTAGAGAGATCTTGGAGACAAGATGAGTATAATGGTACTTTTCGTGTGCAAATCCGACATTTAGGGAGCACTCCACACTTCTTGGAGAAGTCCATCATATTGGGAGAGTGCCAACTTTTAAGGAGACACAAAAGTGACATATTTTTGGGCTGAAAAGTATAGTTGAATTAAAAAAGTAACTTTAGGTGGGAAATTAAAGGGTTATGGAAAATAATATTTTATTATTTTTGGAAAAGGTGTATAAAGGGGAGAATTCAGAAGAAAAAATCATTCTTGGCATATTCATCTTGAAAATCTCAATTTGGAGTTGGAGCGATTGTTTAACTTCTGCCCTAGGACAAAAACCTTGAGGCAAAATTGGTTTCAGGGATGAAAACCCTCCTAGCCCATTCATGGTAGATTCACAGGTGTGCATAACTTGGTGGGAATTTGCAGTGGGATATTGAGATACCATTTTCAGGTTCTTGATTATTGTTGATAAGTGGATATTAACGATTTGTTTTATTTGCAAGCAAATGTAATGTGTCATATTGAAAGGAGCATTTGAGGATTGTCATATTCTCCAAATCTAGCCATGTCATTTGAAGTAAACTATTGCAGAAATAAGGGCGTATGAGAATGGATGAAATGTTGATTCAATGTATGAAGTTTGCTGCCAACATTGAGTAATGGTCGAATTCTTTGCAAAGAGGGGCATGTGAAAGGGAAGAAAGGGCGTGTGAAAGAAGATAATGGGTGTGCGACAAAAAGGGAAGGGCAATTCTAGTTTGGGGGTTTTGAAATCCAAAAATATCTGGCCACAGCACCATATCTCTTGACCATTGCCTAGAAGATAGGGACTTGAGGGTGAAAGGATTTTATAAGGGAGGCCGTTGCCGTTTCTAGGAATTCTAGAACTCTATACACCAAGCGTAGTCTATGTTGAAGGATATTTACTTGTATGCTGGGAGCCATCTACATATACATTTGCTAAAGACAACCTTGAGTGTCATTTCAGGTCTGCAGGGATAAAAACAGTAAAGCTCGGAGCAACTTTGATAGTTTGTAGATAGAATACAGGACTGGAAACACTTCAAGACTACAGGGGGGATGTAATAGCAGTTTTGGAGATATTTGTAAAAGCCTTGATGAAGAATGTAGTACTAAAAAAAGAGCAGATCAGTAAAGATCTGAGTTGTAGTGACTTTCAACAACATTTCTTCATATTGACCAGCATCCTTGAGGTCAGATTTGCCTGTAATTTAATATGTGGTTGTAGTATTGCTATTTTAGTAATGCTATTGTTGAATTTTATATATCAAATTTGAAACTCGTGATCTATGATGACATTTCATTGAAAGAAACTTATCTATAAATCAGTTCAAATTCGATTGTTTTATGGGCATTTTGTCAAACGCTTACAAAATACACAAAGAGATAACATACTTCAGTGGTGGCATTTCGTTGAACTATTGTCAAACTTACAAAAAATTAGCCTAGCACATTACAATGAATGTTAGTGCTAGGTGGAATCCCATGAGGAGTTGCCTCAACATTCAATGTATTAATGGAATTTCGGATGAGCATGGTGCTAAGTGGAGAAGGACAATGAAAAATGGTGGGAATGTTGAAGTTTGAGGGTTAGGGTTGGTGATAGGGGATGGTTGCATGTGGAATTCTGAAGATTTGATAAGGAGAGGAGTGAGAGAAGAATGTTAGGGAGGCACGGTAGTAGGGGGAAGTTCGACATCCCAATGGGGATAGAGAGAGAAGCAAACTTGAGAAGGGAGGTATGCTGGGAAGGGTAACTCTGCCACTTTGATCCCTTACACAAATTCATGAGCTTTCTTGTGCCTTTGCAGTAAGGACCCTTGGGGATGAAGGGGAAGGATCTATATGCGAAATGGAATATGGAAATTGCGGGAGTTAGGAAATGGGTATTTTGGCCCATTACATGAGTTACATGGAAAGGGGACATGATAGAGTAAGCCTATAATTTAGACCAAGGGTGCGTCACAGATGGGAACCTAGTTGACAAACTCTAGTCATGATGCTTAAAGGTAAGATGAAACTAAAATAAGTGAAGGAATCTTGAAGGAAAGCTACCGCACGAACAAGGATTTCAGATTTCAGCATGGTAATGTGTACACATAAAGTTAATGAACACATGAATGGTACAATATCTATGACCAAGATTTATAAATTAAGGCTTTTGAAGTAGGGAATCCATAAGTAGAGAAATTTGATCAACAAATGCACACGAAATAGAGTTCGAGAATACATTTATGTGTGCCAAAATAAATCCAAATGAAAGCTAGTAGGACTTCTAAATTCAGAGAACATGATTCAGAGAACACAAATCATGAAAGGAAGGCAAGCCTATGAAGACAAAGTCGAGTCCCCATGCCAAAGCTGCAACATACACTTGAATTAAATTAAGGCAGAGTGATTGCGCCATATGCACAATTTTAAAGATTAAGGGCAAGGATGATCATAAACAAAAGCAAAATCACAACCACAAGTCAATTAAATTTGACAGGCATGGTCTCCAATTTTGTAAGCCATGGTAGGTGGAAAATCTTTAGACATTGTTTGCTCGTCAATATCATGGTCACATATGCAAAGGGCCCATACTTAGGGCAATTGATTGTTTGGGGTGCTACATGGACACAAAGTTCTAATTTCAGATTTCTAGAGATGACATTGAGGAGGTTGTCCCTAAGAGTGTGGTGCAAGTTGTGAAATATGCGACATATGTGTGTAGTGCAGGTAGGAAGTTGGTTGAAGGTGCCTACAAACATATCTATTGGACCCCTTGTGTGCATGCCACAAATAATGCATTCAAGAACATCGATAAATTTGAGTGGATCAGATAGGTTGTAGCCAATGCAAGAAATGTGCAAATGCTTATTTCCAATCACCACACAACACATGCAATATTTTGCTTTTTCTCTTAGATAGAATTTATCAAACTTGTTGAACTTGAAACAAATTCTTCTTGATTCTCTTGGAGAGGATGATTGAGTTGCAAGTAATTGTCAAGACATAAAAGTCAACAATAGAGTAGGGGATGAGGGTGAAGTAAGTGGTGAAGAGCGACATTTTTTGGTCAAATGCCAAATACATTACCTCAATCATATCTCTAATTTTCAAGGTGATAAGATATGGAGACTTTGAATCTCCAAACCTTGGGAAAGGTATATGTGTGCTTTGATAGCATGCTTGGTCTATGATTGAGAGGCTTCACCATGTAGTTCTACAATGAGTACATCCATCTCATCATTCATTGGAGATGGGAAAGGCTTGATAGTCATTTACACATGGCTGCCTATGCATTGGACCCAAACTGGTATGTGTAGAGGCCTAGTAGAGCTCCTGCCATCGATGACATGGAGGCGAAGAGAGGCTTTGTGAAGGCCATCCAAAAGATGTACAATAGAAAGGAGGCTTCATTGATTCAACATAAGTTGATCTAAGAATGTGCTTGGGTTGCTGCAATCTAAAAGTGGTATCAATATGCACTTATAGGAATGTTATAGGTTGCTACAAGAACCAACAAGTTGTTATAAGTCATATGCGGGTCATCAAAGTTGTTTGGCAAGCTACCAAAAAGGTGCCTAGGTGATTTATATTACTTTCAACAATGCTATAGGTGTTGGAAAGTGGTATACGTGTATCTTTGAAGAATGGTCCAAGATGTATTTTGTGTCGATCAAGAATGCCTCTATGATGCATTTGGAATTGACTATTTTACTGAGCTTGAGAGGGGTTTCATGGACACCATTAAAAATTACCGGAACATGTTTTACAATCATGGAAACTTGACATTCAATTGGTAATTCTTTTCAAACATTGACTTCATGAAGACAAATATTTTGCTTATTACAGGTCATTAAAATAC
The DNA here is from genome assembly GCA_007258455.2 of Sequoia sempervirens. Classification (NCBI taxonomy): domain Eukaryota; kingdom Viridiplantae; phylum Streptophyta; class Pinopsida; order Cupressales; family Cupressaceae; genus Sequoia; species Sequoia sempervirens. The sequence continues at coordinate 34,262 of VDFB02374572.1, read as the reverse complement.
TTTTTTATGTTAAAGGATCCTTATCTTCAATTTGCATGGAGGATTTCTTTTGTTCTTGCTGAATGGTTTGTTCCTTTAGGCTTTGATTTTGACCTTCCTTCTCTCTTTAGGAATGCTTGCTTTGGCTCATGCTCAATGATTTCCTTGTAATTTTTTGTGATTTTGCTTCTAGCCTTCTCTTTTCTTCTTTCTCTTCTACTCTCCTTTTGTATTTTTATTATTACCTTCAAAATTTTCTACAACTATTTATTTACATCTTGCATTTGCTTTACAAAACCAATAAAATGTTCTATAAATTTTTCGCAGATTTCCTGTCATGATTCATAGGTTAGCAAGATCAAGGCTTTGATACCACTGTAATATGCCTTTTTAGTATTTTAAGAAACCCTACAATTTGTTCGAGATTCTTGTGTATGCTTGAGTTAAGAAATTCTCATTTTTGACCACCAAGATCTTGAGAGGGTGAGGTGAGAGCATAGAGTAAACAAGTGATAAGAGATCTAATCTCAACATATTCTCTTGATTATAATAGTTAGCTGAATACTCATCAAAATAATATTATAATAGCAGGTTGGATACTTATTAGCTACTATGAGATATTGCTTATGAATGAATCTACTCTATTTACAAAAGAAATTCTATTTACAAGCCTCTTAATACACAATTCTTATGGTCGATTACCCCATTTAAAAAAAAATTGCACTGAAAAAGACCATCGTATGGTCGAAATATGGCCTCTAGAAGATGGGGTGCAAAATTGAAAAGCTCAATGGAGAGGGGTTGGACTGGGCAAAAAAAGCATCTCTGCCAAATTTAGCAAAAGCACCTCCAAATGTGGAGGTCCACTAAATTTAGATTATGCTGAAAAGAAAGAAAAATCTTTTAGCCTCCCTCGGCCTAGGCTTTGGTCGCCCATGCGACCAGGGGTGGGAAGAAGGCAATTGGTAGGATTTATTTTATAAAAAATGTTTTTAAAAAAAAAAAAAAAATTATTAAAAAGGATTTTTAAAAGGTTTAATTTTTTTTGAATAAGGGTAGGTTGGAAATACCCACACTGCCATCGCCCCTTATTAAAGGGAGCGGCCTAAAGGGTTGCCACCCTAGCTATGGTCTAGGCCGTAGAAAGGGCGGTGGTACCTTTAGGTATCGCCCCCATTAACAGGGGCTGAAGGTACTGCGCAGTAGTGAAGGTACCTTCAGTACCCTGCATTATATTTTTTTAAAGAACTTTAATAATAATATTTTTTTAAAAACCTAAAAAAGATTAATATTTTTTTAATGTACCTCAGCCTACGTGTTGGGCAGGCTGTACGACCTCTCTGGCAAAAAAAACTTGCCTCAGATGCTCCCGACACCAAAATAGGTCGAATTTTATATCAAAAGTTGTCAAATCGGCCTCTTGAATGCAACCGCGAGGTTCTTTTCGACTCAAAATACTCCGAAATTTCAGCTACCCTCAGGATCTAGAAAAAAAAACTGTTTCAAACCCTTGCAGATTTGACCTCTGGAGTCCAAATCAGGCCAAATAAAAGTCAAAATTGACTTTTCCAACAACTCTAAATCCAATGGAAGACGCTATTTTCTCCAGGATGCATCGAGTGATAGCTCAAGGCACAAAATTTCTCAAAAAGAGGAGAGGGGATTACAGGTTTGGATCTCTGATACGATATTGAAGTTGGGAAAAATCAACTCCGCAACTCTCAAGGATCACCTGCAATCAAACACCTCACACAAAAAGAGAATAGCAAAGTTATGGAGGCCAAGAGCTATTGATCCAAAAAAAGCATGAATCATTATGAATGTGCATCTTAATGATTATACAAAAGAGAATTCTTATAAAAGGATAATTAACCTAGAAACCCTAGGTGAGGATAAAATACGATCATGACATGTGTCCTCATCCTATGACATGAGACATAAAAAGAACATGACCCAAGTAAGCTTAAGTAATTAGAGGAAAAGGAACCTAATAATTAAATAAATAATTAATTAGGAAATACCTTTTACTCTTAAATAAATTGTTATTATGAAGATTTGTTGGTTATTTGCTCCAAATAACATTTGATGGTCTACATTTTTCTAGTGGTAGCCTCAAAAATTAGTTCACTGGAAAAAATAATCCTTATTATAAGAGTTGGTATAGAATAACTCTACACCATGCAAGATTGGCTGAATATTATAGCCACCCAAGATTTAGGCACTTCATGAAAGCACAAGAGATCAATATGCAATGCTTAAGATTGCAATGGAATTGATTATCCAAGAATATTACAATATACAATGAATGAGACCACCTGGTTATATCGCCAAGGTGAGACACAAGATTAAATAGGATTATGACAAGTGTCTTAATCCTATGACATGTGACAACATATCACAACTACCTAGGACACGTGTTATAAGACTAAAGATAAGATCTAATGACAACTAACACCTTCTAGAAAGATTCCTTCCTAGGACCTAAGTAAACTTAACATGCAAATAAGTCCCCTAAGTCCCTTAGTAATGAATTAACTAGGTACAAGACTTTATTTACACCAACACATATTCTTGGCTAAATGGCTCAAATTTAATGCTAATTTAGGCTCTATCATATCATTGCTTTGCTTGATGAATATGGCAATGCTATAGTTTCATTTTTTTACTTAGTCTCGTTTCTAGATGTGAAGAGGTAATGTTATGTGTAGGTCATCTTTGTCTTCATGATTTTTTATCCTTCTCTCAGGTTGTGGTAGAAATTCCCTTGGCTGCATAAGAACACCAGTCTAATGTTTATATGTAACCCAATATTGCACCAAGATGTCCAATCTTTGTGACATCAAAATCTTGGTCATTGTGATTTTGTATGCTTATTTTGATATTATGCATATCTATCCTAAAATGTGTTTTCTGTCTATTTTCTACTTCTACTTTATATGAGTCAGTACTTGACTAAATTTGAAGGTTTGGTTTAATAGAAAAGCTTTTGAATGGACTTGGTTTTGTATCTTGAATCTTTGAAAATGTATAATTCATGCACATTTGACTCTATCTATTATGAGAAATGGTTTCTCTTTTATCAATTGATTATATCTTTATTTGGTTGATATATTCTTTGTAGTTTCCTACTTGAAAATTTCTCAGTGATAATTTTTTCTTTTATCCTTCTGGGATGCAAACATGTTTATTGTCGTTGTTTTGAGGTCTTATTAAGTTTTGGAAGGTTCAAAGATTTTTTTTGATTATATAAGCAGCAAAACAGGCTGCTGAAACCTTAACACAAAAAACAGCACATTGAAAACATAGTTCAAAGGCCACAGGCCAGAAACAGCACTATAACAGCACAGTAGCAAATTTCAAATTTTTAAAACATAAATTAAATAGAAACAAAGAGAGCACCAATCTAACCAAACATTTGATCCCAATCCTCCTTGAGGAATTTGAAAAGTTCCCTATTATCAGTATTGGTGGTAGCTCACTTCTTACTCTCGGGACTTTTAAACTCTTCATCCAGCAAGGAACACAGAGTGGAAGGTTTCAAAGTTTGTTATGATAGTGCAATTTCTATAATTATACATTCTTTTGATATTAATAATAATTTGGAATGCAGTGTTGTTAGTAGCATTTTACCATTCACTCACATCGTACGACAAGAGTAGAGGTTTACTCACATATCATTCAGTGAAATCTTTTATTGTTAACTTAGCAATAACTTTATTAACTTCATACATAACTTACCAAAGAATCATTTACTATGAAAGCTTACATGCTACACTGCATTTTTTTATTTTAGACAAACTTTTCACTTGGACAATTCATGGGATAAACTCTCTATTTTAGACAACTCATGGGCTAAACTCTCTATTTTGTTTACTCTCTATATCTCCATGCTATGGAAATGCCTTTGAATTTCAAAAACAAATAGTTTTTATCTCTTTTTCTTCATTTTTTACCTTTGTTTTTAAATCCGATTATTTCTCGATTTTTTCAAAAAATCTTATACTTTTAGTTTGCTGATTTCTTTTTTTCAAAATTATTTCAAAGAGGAATAAAAGTTTCCATTTGTAAAATATCTCTAGTAAATAAAACCTTTAAAATAAAGAACACATGATTTTGTTTATATGTGGGACTCAAAAATAGTTTAAATACGATATCTGTGGGATTCAAAAATAATTTAAATGCTTAATTTGAGTTTTATAACTGGATCAACCACTATTTGTAATGTCCCCGTTTTAGCTGACATTGTTTGTTGAGGAGTGAGCCTATCATTTTGACCCTCGTAGGCTGACAAATGTGATGAGAGGGTCTTCCTTGGCAGTTATCCAGAGTTTCAAGACGTTACTCCTCCAGTTGGTTCAGGTTGGGGCCTTTGCAGAGGCTTCCAGAGTGATATTCAGGCACTTACCATTTATAGTAAGTCAGGCCGGCAGGGGTTACTATTTTTGGCAGGGCACCTGGCTCAGCTAGTCTTCTCAGTTTCGACCCAGTTTGACAGTTTGTTGAGCAAACGAGGAATAATGGAGCATTTAATAATAATTAAAAGATTATTATTATGACTTTATATTATAAAGTCACTTTAAGTGAAATTCCTAAGTCAGAAGAATATAAAGGTTTTGAGTCAAATTGGGTTAGGCTCCTTACAGTGGTATCAGAGCACAGTTTTCCTGCCATCTTGTGCTTTTTCAGTTGCTTTTTCAGTCAAATGTGTGCTTTTTCGATGCTTTTTCATGAGTAGAGATATTATTTTCTACAGTAAGGGTAGACGAACAGGCAGAGTCGAGGATTGGACAGGTCCACCTATTCCTGAAGGTGAGACAGTATCAGGGGTTTTGGGTATTCACAGATCCAGTTCCAATAGCAGTGAGAACAGTGTCACTACACTGATGGCAAATCGTGAAATTCCTGCAGAGTCACATAGGGATCCAGGGAAAGAGCATGCCGGAGGTGATGTTACTGATGAGGAGTTCAGACGTAGGAATGATAATATGATGGACATGATGTCACAGTTGATGGGCACGATGAGGCAGTGTACTATGCCTCAGCAACACTATATTCAGATAGGACAGACGAGCAGGACTACAAGCATAGACCAGCCATTGGTGTTAGCACAGCGACAGTCGTCACCTATCTTTCATGAGCGTAGGCCTGAACAACCTACATTTATATCCAGAGAGGCACCTTCGACATCGGAGGCAGAGCAATAGGGTCACCAGCCTGAGTTTCATCCACATCACGGCATGTCGGTGGCAGATGTGACCAGATTCTTTGGAGAGTACTCAACATTGGCCCCTGAGATCAGGCAGTCTTTGTCTTTTCATGATTTCATGGATGTGCATAAGCCCAGAGGGGGAGGTAGATTTGACCGCAGAGCTCCCTAGTACCAACAACCACCATCACAGGTGATCTGAGATGTTCAGTATGCAGTGAGCAAGATCATCTTGCCCTATTTTGATGGCTCGGATAAAATCTCAGCAAGGTCTTGGGTTCAAAAGTTAGACAATTATTTATCTTTGAGATCCATGCAGGAGGACGAGGCCATTAAGTTTGCTACACTGCATCTTGATGGGTTGGCACATGACTGGTGGCATCACGGCATGTATATACTAGGTCATCACACGGTTACCACTTCTCAGGAGTTCACGAGCAGGCTCATAGAGCGTTTTGACAAAAAGGATCCAAAACTTTATTTCAAGGAGCTAGCTCAGTTCAGGCAAACAGGCAGTTTGGATTCTTACATCAGTGAATTCCAGAGGGTTGCAGTCATGGTGACAGGTATTTCAGAGAGGAGACTTGTCATTCTCTTCATTGAGGGATTATATGAGCCTATGAGAGGTTGGGTCAAGGCATTTGATCCCCCTACTCTTCAAGAGGCCATGCGGAAGGCAAGGAGTATGGAGCTTTCTGCTCCGAAAAAACAATTTCAGCCTAAAACAAACACCTTGCCTGTTGAGGAGAGTCATACACTAGTTGCAGAACCAAAGAAGAAAACAACAGCAAGAATTGATGATGCAACTCATGATGAATTGAGGAGGAAATAACTTTGTTATTGGTGTAGAGAACCTTACAGCAAGGAGCATGATTGTCCTTTGAGACCAAAGGGCAGAGCCAACCGCGCCATGTGGGTTTACTATGAAGATGTTGAGTTTGAGGATTCAGACTAGTAGGTTGTTTCAGAACATGCAGAGGCCGGGAATGCCTCTATGGAGTTTGGGCCCGATGCCAACTTTTCCCTGTTGGTATTATCTGCAAGTTTACGGGATGATTCATTTAGGTTCAGGGGATTAGTGGATGGACAGCGATGTATTGCTATGCTTGACATCGGAGCTACACACAATTTCACTAATGAGAGCTTCGTCAGCAGATGCAGACTCCAGACAAAGGACTTCACTGGATTCAGAGTTCGAGTGGCAGATGGATATACCCTCACTTGCACTCGACGAATTTGTAATCTTACCTTCATGCTGAATGATTATGAGTTGCAGGCAGACTTTTATGTGGTCAACCTGGGTGGGATGGATTTAGTGTTGGGTATGAGATGGCTTTAGGACATTAGTGTGTTCACCCTCAACTTGCCTAAAATGGAGATGAGATTTGAGGTACAGGGCAAGAAATGTGTTGAGGGGGATTGCAGATGGGAGCCTACGTTCTATCTCTCTCGTTAGTGGGAAGAGTGATGATAGTGTTTGGGATCCTACTTGTGCACTGGGATTTCAGACTCAGCTTTCGGAGGAGTTTCATAGTGAGTACATGGTGCAGAGTGTATATGGTTTTATGTTTGATCCGCACGTACATGATTTGTTTCAGGTGCATTGTTCTGGTATGCACGTGCTTGATATGTTGGATGATAGTATATCTTGTGCAGTTTTAGGGAGTAAGTGTTGCTTGCAGTTTGACTTGCTTCCTCCTGAGTTTCTTGATCCTATGATAGGCAACACTAAGGTTGATAGGGAATGGTATTCTATTCTTGTTGATCAGTTGTGGGAGTTACAGGAGTCAGTTGTGGCTATCAGGAACATTGTCCGGCACTATGCTTGGGATCCAAGTGGTGGGGTGTGTTCGTATTTGCAGAGATTGCTTGAGGACAAACAATTTCAGGGAGGGCGGACTGTAATGTCCCCGTTTTAGCTGACATTGTTTGTTGAGGAGTGAGCCTATCATTTTGACCCTCGTAGGCTAACAAATGTGATGAGAGGGTCTTCCTTGGTAGTTATCCAGAGTTTCAGGACGTTACTCCTCTAGTTGGTTCAGGTTGGGGCCTTTGCAGAGGCTTCCAAAGTGATATTCAGGCACTTACCATTTATAGTAAGTCAGGCCGGCAGGGGTTACTATTTTTGGCAGGGCACCTGGCTCAGCTAGTCTTCTTAGTTTCGACCCAGTTTGACAGTTTGTTGAGCAAACGAGGAATAATGGAGCATTTAATAATAATTAAAAGATTATTATTATGACTTAATATTATAAAGTCACTTTAAGTGAAATATTAAAGTTATTAATTAATTAAATGGCTTATTATAAAGTATTTAATGACTTTATAATGAAGGGGGCGAATTATTTATTTAAATGAGTATTTATTACTCATTAAAGTGAAAGCCATTATTTGATTAATTTGCCTAAGTTAGAAAAGGGTGAAATTATTATTATTAAATGCATTTAAGTTGCTTTTTGAAGGGGGTCGAACTTTTAAGAGAGATTACATATTTTCTCAAGACAGAATAGAACTTATTATTGATTGATTATTCAAATTTTGTCTTTTCTCTCTGAAAACATTTGGAGTTGGAGAAACAAGGGTTTCTGCAATTAGGTTTTGGAGAACGTCAACTCTTTAGAATCAGACATACTGAGGCTGTGAAATACCAGTTGAAGATTGTTAGTTGATTGGCTTCACACAGGAGTCATTATAGAGCATATTTGAGAGGTTTTATTCAAATTTCTTGAGCAGTTTGTAAGGGTTTGTTGGCTGCTACAGTACCCGCTACAGTGCACGTGAACAGTAACGCTACAGTGCACATGAATAGTAATCGCTACAGTAATCGCTACAGTGTTGAGGCATTTAAGAGAGGCTAATACAAGGGTTTGGAGCAGCATTTGAAGGTTTATTAGTTGCAGATCAGAAATACATTAATTGCTGCAATAGAAATCAGTTTGGAAGTGATTTTGCCAGGTTTGGCTGCAGACTAGAAAGCCACAATTTTGCTCATACAGTCCATACTTTGCATCGATTTCATCTAGGGCTTGGATCGCTCCATTGTAGGGGTATTGGCAATGATGTTTGATGCTTATTGAAGGCGATTGAAGGCTGCTACGATTTTATATCAGAAGTTCATGCTAGAACAGGGGGGGCTGCATGAGAGGTTTGATTTGGCTCAAGGAGACTCCATTCTTTGCACAAGGATCTGCCACATCTTCAACAATCGTAGGAGCTTCATTGCATCAGGTTCTTTCATATATTTTTTAGTGTAGTTTTGCATCATCATTTGAGTTGTATTAGTTGCTGCCTTTGAGCAGCTGTAGATGCACATTCATATCAGATTTATATTTGCATTGGTAAAATCATTGTAAGCCAAGAGTCTTGGCCACTTGCATTCATTTCCAGCTTGTAAACATCTTCAATGCATTTCAATATCTTAATGAAGACATAAGGAGTTTGCTCCAAACTGTTTGATAAAATACCTCCTGGCTGTAGGTGTAGTTTGCATGATATTACAGTCCTTTAATTGCATTAAAAAAATACAAAATATATTGCACAACATTTCAGTTTACATATTAGTTGTTTGGGTAGCATTGAAATTACATTCACAAAGCATTCAATTCACATACAAGCAAGAACAATCAAACTGAAATACAAGACCAGTTAGTATAGAGGTTGCGAGCAAAGTGTTCGTTAAAATTCCTAAGTAAGAAGAACATAAAGGTTTTGAGTCAAATTGGGTTAGGCTCCTTACACTATCACCCCAGGAAGTGATGTCAGCAGTTTTGGCTCTCTTAACTATGGTACACTTGAGGAAGAAGAGTTCTATTTAGAATACAACATATGAAACATGCTCAACCAAGCAAACAGCAACATGATGTTTTGGCCAAGACAATTTTGGGCATAATTTGAACCCCAAGTTGGACACACTCTATGCATTTGTTCAATAAAGACAATGTACGTGGGATCCAAAATATTTTAAATACTTATCTGAGTTTAAACACTGGAATGATCACTATCACCTCAGGTAGATCTCAGTGATTTTGTCTTTCTTAGTTATGGCATACTCGAGGAGGAAGAGTTTTATTTAGAATACAACATATCAAACATGCTCAACAAAGCAAAAACTCAACTCAAAATTCTCACCAGGACAATTTTGTGTGTACTTTGTGCCCCAAGTTGGACACACTTAGTGCGCTTTTTCTCCAATGACCATAGCCCATCAAATCAGCTTCTTCCTCAGGTGATCTCCATTCCATTTGAAAGTCTCTCATAAATGTGGTTTATAGAATATTTCAAGGGATGGTTTCCAAACCATCACATCCTTTCCTAAAGAATTAATTTTCTTTTGTGATTAGCCACTTCGATTTTCACCAAATAATCATTTATTTACCTTTTTTAAATATAATTAAACATTTTCTGTTTTATCCTCTTTGAACTTAAGGGTAATTACATATAACTTTCATTTGTATCTCCCATTTAATTCCAGAGGGTAATTTAGTATTTACATATAAAAAAAACTTTATTTTTCACTTTGGGGAAAAAGTTCTATAACACTTCAATGGTCGTATTGTTTGCTATATGTATATTATCATTCTGAGGTTATCTGCACTTAATTCCTGTTTTCAGGGTAAAATATGTATATATTTATGATTTTTATTTACTTTTTGTATGGACATATTCAAAACGTATTCAACCTCCCGATTTTTTTTGCTGTACTTGTGTACTTGGAAATGACTAAACAATTTGAAATTGCTCAAATTTCTTAACTTCCAAGCCCTTGCTATTTTAATTTTTTAGTTTCTTGTTTTGCTCAATGAGTTTTGTGATAGCCGTTGTGCCAGATATCCTGACAAAGCAATGACGATGATTACTTATATGTCCTGCATTGTGCAAATAGGAAACCTGTTTTCTCACTGGTAGTGAGAAAGCTACAATCAGGAGTAGTTAGTAATTCTTATTTGTACAGAAGCCAAAGGTGTGATAGTTTTTATTGATGACATTTACTTTTTAGCTAGCTGGCTTCTGTTTTGGCATTATACCATTGGCATATCATGTTGGCCACCTACTATACAAATTGCTACAACAAATATTTCTTTCCAAGAATATTAACTATCTACTCGTCAATGCCAAGCTCTCTGTTCGCATCTTTCAAGAAGCCACTATAACATTGAAGGTTATTAGTAAGACCCAGTCAATTGATGTGCTCACGCTGGACTCCTTTAGACCAATCCGTAAAAGTAAAAATATTGAATTTCTGGTATTCCACTTCATCCAAAAAGTCACCCTGTTTTCTGCATGTTGCACCGGGAAGGCTTTTAGGATACATAGCCTTTTGTTCCTGGTACTGTGCTAGCTGATAAGAATGATTTTGGTTATTTATTTTTGAGTCATTTTCCAAAATGCCTAATCCATCTTCTGTTGTATATATCAGTGGGAAAAGAGTTCTGGGCGCTCATATTTCTGCTTGAGCCAGATTCAGAGAGAGAAAGCAAACAAAGAGATCCAAATTTCAAAATATCGATATCGGTAGATTTAATTAGTAATTTGGTCCTCATGTAACCTTATGTATCATTAGTTATTCTGTTAGATCTCTCTTCTCTGGTGCAAGATGTGTGTTTATACTTTCACTTATCCTTCAATATTTGGGTAGCATGAAATGCAATTGTATCATAATAGTCTCTGTGCAATAACATTGGATGGATTGACTGTCAAGCTGAAAGATAATGCTATTACAGGTACTGTGAATGCATTTCTGCTTTAATTTCTAATTGCAATTGCTGTACACAAGCTGTAGATTTTATTTCTGATGTAAAAGCTGGCTGAATGATTAGTGATGTATAATCGACGGTGAATTGAAAACTCCTAGCATTTATTTGCTAGAGGCTGTTGGTGGCAATGGTAATGATACGAGCTCATGCAATCCAGAAGCATTCTTCTGTATAGAAATAAATCCACTAGTTTTGACTGGAAAATATCTTTCTGTAATCTATTACTGTTAATTTACAGTTAAAAGGTTGCTTCTTTCTGTCAGAATTAATTATTGTTTTAACTTTTAACTATACAATCCATTGAGATCACATTAAAAATATTGATTGTAGCTTTGAAATCTTCAAACGTATACTTAACTTTTAGTTATTAGAAAATTTCTAGAATCAAATAAATTTGCTAATCAGCTTGGAGAAAATGTAACGTTGTGCCTTTAATGCGGGTAATTAATATTTTTCTTAAGCAATGGCCCCAATTTGCTGTAATCAATTTTCAAAACTTTTGCACTTGTATGCCATTTTGATGAATCTCTTGATTTTTAATACCTATAATGAAAAAATCCGATGGGATATTTTTTCAATTTGTGACAATATAGCAAAGAAGCAGGCAATACTGAAAAGGAATTTCTTTGAAAATAAGGTGTTTGCTGATTTTAACCCTGGGTAGTTCTCCATGAAGTAAAATCATTCTAATCACTTACATGATTGATCTGATGCTCATGGTCTGTGTTGATTCTTCACAAAAAATAAGAAATGTTTGATGTTAAAAGGAGGTGAACTTGTTGCTAGAGATTCAAATCCATTTTAGTCACGAGAATGTAGCATTTGGTTTTTCCATCATGTTGAAATTCTTAACCTCTTGTGGACCATCGTTCTTAAAATTGATTTGATTGTTTGATTATTAATTTCAAATACATAATTCCTTCATGTTGGAAAATCCACACTACCATTTTATGATGATGTACAATTTGCTAATAGTTTATAGCAATTTTTAATACATAAATTATAACTTCCATATTCCTAGCATAGGGACACTGATATACTAGTATACTCTCATCTTATTTTTGAGTTGTCTTTCTAAATGAGTCTTAATTATTCACATTCTTTCAGAGATGACAGCCACATTTTTTTCATCCTCTGCTAGGACAAAAGCAACAATTTGAAAGACTTGTTGAATATGTTCATCGATTATATATATTCCTGATCATCGTTATTGCCTTAATTCTTTGTTAAGTCCAAGCAAAAGGGACCGTACAATTTGTTCCATTAAGAATTATAGATTTCTATGGAAGTGTGGTCTTGGTCTTTCAAATGCTTCAATCTTGTGCTCGACCTTTAGTGCACTAATTCTGTCCATAACTTTGGAGATGGGTTTTGCTGCATTAACATGCGTCATGTTTTTTCTTTTGCTTGTTAAATGATGGGTCTGGCATCTGTGAGCCATGACATGTAAGCTATTTTTGTCTATTGTTGAACTACAGCCCCCAGGCTAAAATTGCTCTGTTTTAGTTTAACCGCATGTGACATATTTTCTTTAAGAATAGGTACATTCAGGTAAACCATCAGACTGGTTTCCTAAGTAGCGTTCTACTTTAACAAGTAGCATCGGTGAATTGAACACCCACCCAAACTGATTGGGTTAGGATTACTTAACGGTCCTAGCAGGACGTGTTAAAAGTGCTAGAAGTCGGAAAGAAACAGAAAAGCCAGTAAGCTAAGGCATCTGTGTCACTAGAGCTGCTGTGTAACTATTTGACCTTTTTAATAAGATGCCTTAACCTTGTATCAACATCAGTAATGTTAGTTATCATTGATCATTTACTTTAAACATTGCCACCTTATGCCCCACACCTTTTCCTGTATCAAATCTCATACTTCGAAGGGTCCATCCATTTCTGTATTCAAGTTTCTGGAAGTAAGCCACATCATTACTTAGTGGGCGTTACTATTTTTTGTTTTTTATCAGGAAGTGGAATACATGAAAACAAAATATTTCAGCAGACAGTGGAGGGGGCATTACAATTTAAAATTTGAGGAATTTCTCAAAATATAAGTTAAAATACATCATTAGTTAGTGGGTGTGCCATTTTAATATTTAACAAAGTTTTCAAGATATAAGGCAAACTGCATCACTAGTTAGTGGGCATTTCTATTTTAATATTTGAAGAGTTTTCCAAAATTCACAGGTTCTAGTCATTTTAAAATTAAATAAGCTTCAGAAAAATGAAAAAAGAAGAATGCCTATATTTCAAACATGTCTTTCAAATTATTAAAAAATATTAGAATTTTTTAAGATAAATTTAGACTCGTAATAAATGTGAGATTGAATATAAATCATTCTCCCGAACTTTCAAATTTAAACGTTTGAACAGTAATAAAACCATTTTTATCTATTAAAAGGCCTTCACTTTATATACAAATCCCTCTTTTTGATTTCAGCCTCTCATATATATATAGATATATATAAAACAAACTCACACAAAAATAAAAATAACATAACTAGGGGAAAGGACCCAGTAGTTGTGCACCCTAACTTCGCGCTTCTAATTATCCTACGTGGAAATTTCAAATCACTCCCAATTTTTTACAGCAGCTTACATGGCAAGTTCCCTGCTTATAACTAAGGTTTTAGGGCCACGTCATCAAATATGATGCCACATCAGCATGCTTTTTGTCAAGGTGTCCAAAAAGGCCCAAAAAAAAGTGAGACCAATACTTGTGAATTTACAGCATGTTTTATTGAGCGTTGATGTGGAATCACATGATTGGTTGCTTTTTAGATCAAAGGAATACATTTTGTTTAATTATGGGTAGTTATCATCAACACTAACAACTTTAAAGTCACAACTATTGGTCCAATATTGATAAAAATATTAGGCATTATATAAACAACTACTATCACAACTATTGAAACATGCTCAGGTATTGGGTCCTCTCCCCTAGTAACTTACTAATAGGTCTTATGCTAATTTCAAGTGCCATCGATTGCTTTGGCGATACTCTTATCAACAATTTGTCTATACAGAAGATAAAGTTTAGTTTTGACTCGAAAGATTACACAGTTGAATCCTGATAGCAATATCACAAGATAAAGTTTAGTTTTGATTTTTTTTTCCTTTCCATTTTATAAGAGGGAAAATGTTAGTTTTGATTTTTTCTTTTTCTTTTTCATTGTATAAGGGAAAAAAAAGAGATCTTCAATCTTAATATTGCAATATTGATGTAATACATTTATATGGTATGTATTATTAATTGGAATTCTTTTTTAATTGATGTTTACAATATTGAATGATGAATAGATACTTCATTGTATTTAATAGTTTTACTTAAATATTGTTTAGTTTAATAGCTAAATAATTAATAGTAATTTTATTTATTTGTATTAAAAAGATGAAATAGTGTTATATTTTTATTAGTCGAAATTTATTTTTGACTATTGAATCTGATGATGTTTAGGAATAATTACATTTAACTTGTTAAAAATTATAATTCATCATATAATTTTGTAGTCATATATTTTATTTGATTGATGTTTATGACATTAAGGATTATGGAATTAGTATCTAAATAAGAATGTAATTTGAAAACAATTCAACCAACTAGATCTTAAGGTGCTCATGGCATGTAATTATTGTTCACTTTTAATATGATAAGCTCATTAAGTGGGATTTGCAACAATCAATTGTATTGGGGCATGTGATTGTTCTTGTTACATGTGCTTCAACTACTTTCATTTGTAGAGGTAAATGCTTGATACCAATGGTCTAATCCTATAGATTCTAACCATTATTTGGAGTACTTCTCACACAAATGTAAAAATAGGATATAACTAACAAGTGAAAGTATGGTGCAAATTTAGAGCATCCAAATAACATTGATAAGTTATAGATGGAAATGGTAATTCATAGCCGGAAATGAAAATAATTATAATTAAAAACCATAACATAATATATACTTGTAGAAACTTCTGTAAAAAAAATTCAAAGTCCAAAGAGATCCAAAGCTTGCATTAACTCTCAACAAGAGTAACATCAATACAACTTTTGTTTTTGATTTTGAGCAACACTTTGTTGCTTCTACAATATAGAAAATTTGTGCTACTTCCCACTCAACCAATTTATAGGCAAAATAATATTATATAAAAAATTAATTTATTGATATTATTTAATAAAGCTCACAAATCAATTTCATATAAAAAATAAAAATAATGTATAATTATAACCATTAAATGATGTAATCTTAACAAGTGAAAGTAATCATAGTTTAGTTATAACTAAAATAAAATAAATATTAATCTTCTTTAAAATAGAAGAACAATAGTTTCATTTGACGAATGACATCTAATATTTTTTACTAATAAAAGAACACCAGGTGCTTTCATTACATGCACTTTGGTTAAAAAAAATTTATTCTTTTTCAATTGATTAAAATTAACATAACTAGCATTCTTTTTCTTTATATTTAGACCAATCACTCAAACAACATTCCAACACATATTCAATGTTACAAACACTAACATTTCCATAGAGAGAGAGAGAGAGAGAGAGAGAGAGAGAGAGAGAGAGAGAGAGAGAGAAGTGGCAAAAAGAGATGAGGAGAACAGAAAATGAGAGAGAGAGAGATTGAGTGATAGGGGAAGAGAGAAGAATATAGAGGGAGATTGGCAAAGGAAGAGAGAAAGAGAGATTGAGTAAAACATGTAGATAAGTAGAGAGAGTGAAAAGAGAGAAAGAGGAACATAGAAAAATATAGGAAGAGAAAGAAGGGGAGAGAGGGATAAAGAGAGAAATAGAGAGATAAAGAGAAATAAAGAAATAGAGAGGAAGATAAAGGTTGGTAATTCAACTCTAACAACTCTTGGATACACCTATTGGACACAAAGTCATGATTGCTAGTAATATTATTTTATATAAGATATATTGGAAAAATAATTTGTAGCATAAATTAGTTGCAAATATTATTTATAAAATGAAATAATAGAATAACATTAAAAAAAAACTTGGATTTATTTAGTAAAACCCTCACAATATGTTAGAGAAATATCCACATGGCCAAAGTATTGGTATTTTTATTGCTTAGAGGAAAAATTACAATATTCATGTAGCTATTGCTATTAAAAATTAAACTTTACTTTGAAGGCTACAAAGATATATATAATATATTTCACATAACAACCATCATCAAACTTAGAAAAAACTAGATTTTTCTCTTAAGGAATAATTAGCTTTCTTAAGATAAGATAATCTATGAGATAAGATGCAATGTGATTTGCTTTATATTATTGTCACAACTCAATAATCTCCACCTTGACAACAATTTACCTCATACCTGCCCATGCCCATTCATCACCCTTTTTGCAAGCCAATAGAAGACAAACTCAAACTCAACTTCTCTAACAATACTAGTTTTATAAACATGTATGTACAATTTTCAAGTATAATTTATTTATAAAGAGATACTACTCCACCTCCATCAATAGTATATCTTACAAAATGGCATTTAATCAGATTATGCTTGGTCCTACTATGATAAACTAGATTTTTAGCCAAATGGATAACACTTTGACTATCATAGAATATATTCAGATTGTCTTGCACTTTTATTCAATGTGAGATGGCCATATACTCTACCTTAGTAGTGGATAAAGCATATATTACTTGAAGCTTTAACATCCAAAAAAATCCTCCAGCAAGAGTAAAGACATAACCTAAAGTAGATCTCCTTTCGTCTAGATCACCTACAAAATCTAAATCAACATAATAAAAAATTGGATCATTTCAATCATTATAGCTAATACAATAATCACTTATGCCTCTGAGATATAGAAAAATGCCCATTTCACTACAACCCACTGCTCTCTACCTAGATTTTTCATGTATCTATTTACAACACCAATTGTATGCAAAATATATGGTATTGTACATACCATCACATACATTGAACTTACTACTACACTAGCATACAACACATGAGATATATAATCCTTTTATTTTTTATTTCTAGGACATAAGCTTGAAGAAAACTCAAAATGGGAAGCCAATGAGATATTTATTGATTTTACATTCTTCATACTGAATCTTCTCCACCTACTTCTATTGTGATAAATAAAGCTTACCATGTTCCCTATCTCTATGTGTTTTTATGCCCAAAATTTATTTTGTTGCTCCTAGATCTTTCATATCAAATTTCCTAGCCAAGTGAGTCTTTTAACCTATTGATCTCAATAATTTTTTTTCTTGCTACAAACATATCATCAACATATAACACCAAGGTAATGAATAAACCAAGTTTCAAAATTTTGAAGTAAGCACAATAGTCATACTCAATCCTTGTAAAAGTTTGGCTCACCATGAAGGAATCAAACTTCTTGTACCATTTCTTCAGTGATTGCTTCAATCCATACAATGACTTCTTGATTTTAAAAAAATACTTTACAATCTTGAACAAAACCTTCTAGCTATTCCATCTACGTCTCCTAATCCAAATCTCCATGTAAAAATGATGTTTTAACACCTAGTTGCTCTAACTCAAGATCAAATAAAGTAATTGTATACATCTAAAATCGGTCAAGACATTTAATTAATTAAATACTAGTTATTTAATTAATATTTCATTTACTTATAAATAAATTCTCAATTTATTTATATAGTTCATATCTTCTAATTCTTTAAATCTAAAATCACATTCCTCTAATTTAATTAAATAAACAAATTTCTATAGTTTGTTTTTTTAATTAATTTTCACTAATCCCAAATTTGGAATTCAAGCACATGTCTACAACTTTTCATGCCACCTCACCAAGGTCACATGAAATTAAATAATTCTAATTTTTAATTAGAATTATTTTCAACAAACTTTGAACACATGGTCTTTTTCTCACACACTTGATTCCTTCATCCATTTGGCATGTTGTCTTTGGTAAAGGGAACATCCTTCTTGATTCTTTCCATCTCCACCGTTCATCCCTCATGTTTGAATCTGGACTGTCGATCGTTGCCACATCACAAGATGCTTGGAAAATCCTATAAATACAACTCTTTGCTATAGTATTTGGCATCCCATATTTGAGTAGAGTTATCATGTAGGAATAGCTTTGGAGCATTGAAGCATTTGGAGTTTATAGTTAGCATTGTAGTATCATGTTAACTTAGAATCATGTTTTGCTTTATAGTTGCATATTAAATCATGTTTTGCTTTATAGTTGCATTTTATTCTATGTTTTGGTTTATAGTTGCATTTTAGATTATCATATCAATGGTCATTTGAGCATATGTAGAATCATTTTAACTTCTTATCACAACATTTGTATCACATAGTTTAGCAACATTATCCATTTATCAATATCTCCATTATCATAACATCATGGATTTCATCACATAGTTTCATGTAGGAACTTAGATTTCTTGCATTTAGAACATCTCGTTTCTCAAGTTGTCATTTTAACAACCATAGTGCATATACAAAATCTGAGAGCCAATATGGTTTAATAATTTTTTTTAGAATAGAGAACAATGGAACGTTTTTGAAGATTTGTTTAACTGCAATTTAGAGAAGTTTCTTTGATTCAAATCTTTAATATAATACGTCTCATTGGTGTTTGTGTGTTTTAGTATTGATTTGCTAACTTTCCCACATTTCACACACACATAAATTGGTGCCCATCGTGGGGCTAGACCCCATTTTAAACAATTTTCTGATTTTTTTTTTAAACAGGCTGGACGTGATGTTTTAGCATGACCATGAGTTCTTTTAGCGCATACAACAAATCTTTCGACGCATACGACAAATATTTCAATGCATCTGGGGTTTGTTTCGGTGTATACGACTTCTGTTTCGGTGCATACAACAAATCTTTCAATGCATCTGAGGTTTGTTATGGTGCATACGACACTTCTTTCGGTGCATCCAAAAAATGTTTTAGCGCATTCAGGGTCTTTTAGCGCTTTCAGTCAATACTTTAGCGCATTCATCACCATACACGAGTTATTTTAGCGCACAGAGTAGGTGTTTTAGTGCATTGGAATGATCTTTTAGGGCATTGGATGACTGTTTTAGCGCATCTATTTAAATTTACAAAATTTTAAAAATCCGAAAACTAATTTTTGTTTTATGCTTTCAGGTACTTTTATACACTGGTCAAAGACAATTTTATCAAACTACTGATGATTTATGTAGGGGCTGGAGTTATTTAATGCTTTCTTTTGATTAAGATAGGCATCTAAATTAATTAGAAGGATAAAGAACACCATGTCTTCCATGCTTGATGAATGATAGGCATATGCTCTCCCCTTAACTGGGTGACTAAAAAGCCAGACCCATTCACTTTTATTTTGTTTTATCCATAGAGAGCCTGCCTTGTGGGAAAAAGTAATCACCCAAGGGAACGACCCAACCGGTAACACGCTAAAGCCAAGCAACTTCCAACCAAGATATAAATGTGGGTACTTGAGGAAAGTTCAAGTATCATGAGGATTGTTCCGACAATAAGGGCAACAATGGTCTCTTGCCATATGGATGATCCCCCATGAATGGAATGGAATGCCTATACTAGAACCTGTTGTTTAGAAGGCCAAAATCCATATTCTATTTACTGGCGCAAGAACGGTTGTTTTGAAGCCGTCCCACATTTTTGCGGCTTTTAGTAGAGATGAGAAGTATGCCATGGGAGATTCATGGGTATTGATGCTTGGCTGCCCCAAGAAGTGAGTGCCATGGAGGGGAGTCAGTGGGGTCAAGCATCTAATCATCCACTCAAAGTAGGTGTAGCTAGAGTAAAATCCAAGTGGGAATCCGATGAATATTGTCCTACAAAACCTTAAGTTGTACATGTTTGATGTGTTTTACCAATGTGTTTTCAAACAAATTTCAAACAAAACATCACACAATGGAAGTGAAAACCTTGATTCAAAAATCATCCATTTGAACACTTGATTCTTGCAACTTACAAGCTGGAAACCAAGTAAAATCCATTGTTCAACAAATTGCACCTTGGTAACATTCAGATTCACGGATTAAAAACAAGGCAGATTGCCAAAAACATTGAAATTTTCCAGAATAATGCATTAGTCCTCTATTCTAGTGCATCCAGTCCGTTTTATAGCGCGTATGTGTAGTCTTTTAGCGCATAGACTCTTTTTTTAGCGCATGTAGTCAATCTTATAGCACATCTGTGAAATCTTGCAGTGCATTCGTGAAATCTTACAATGCATCCATCTTCTGTTATAGTGCATACAAGCATTTTTATAGCGCATCTGTGCAATCTTACAGTGCATTCACTCTTTGTTATAGCGCATACACTGCATAGTTTAGCATATCGACCTTCTGTTATAGTGCATCCAAGCAATCTTATAGCACATCGGTGTAATTTTCTGGCGCATCCATCCTTTGTTTTAGCGCATCTATTAAATATTTTAGCACATTTGGGCTATGTTTTTGCGCATCCATTAAATGCAAAACTTGAGAGTTAAATTTATCCTCTGTTTCGTAGTTTGAGCCAAAATTCAGAATCTTTTTCAATCCAAAATCATTCCTCAGATACCACAGAGTCTAAACTTGTTAAAAATGACCTCTACAAGTGGAATTCTCCCATCTAAACCTAGATCTAAACATCTCAAAGTACCTAAATCATCAAACTTATCATATCTTTGATTGTTAAGCCTAGTTTCATCATCAAGATCTATCATCCTTTCATCACGAAACAAAGCTATATAATCAAATCAAACTTAGTCTCATCAATAGAATTTGTCATTCTATTAGACTTAGTTGTAATCCTTGGCACTATTGCAAACAAAGATCAAAGTTTAGTCAAAATATAACACTTGTATGCCCATTCAAACAAGATTACAAAAGCAAAAACTCAATGAAGAAGAACTGGAAACACAAAACATCGAAACATAAAACATTGAAGCTCAAAGCGTTGAAACTCCAAACATCGATACTCAAAACAGTGAAATGCAAAACACCATGGTTGAAGCTAAAGAGAATCCTTTCCATGGAATCCACAACAATGAAGGGGAAGAAATAACTGAGGAAGATATCCAAAATCCTGAACAAGATCTGAATTTCCACAAATGCTTAGAAAAGATTTTCAAAAGAAATGGGGAAAAATACCTCCTAATGTTGGCTAAACAAGGTGTCAAATTGCCTGATAAATTTGATGTTAACCAATTAAAAGAACCTCCCAAAAAGCCTGAAAATGATCCAGAACAAGTGGTTGCCCTAGCTCATCAAATGAAAAACCTTCAACAAAAAATTCTTGACATGCAAAGGGGAACCTCAAAACGATACTTGATCCAAGACATTTTTCCATATCCGTTTGATCAAGATATCCACATAATTCCTTTTCCCAAACATTGCAAATTCCCAAAGTATGTCAAATACAATGGGAAAACCGATCTAGTAGATCATGTGAGGGAATTTAGAACCATGAATCTTGAATTTTCCCATGAAGAAACTTATTTGATGAGGTTATTCCCACGTAACTTAGGTGGACAATGCCTTGAATGGTTTTCCAAATTTGCACCACCAATCAAAAACTTTGAAGAATTGGTTAACAAATTCATCACACAATATTCTTATAATATCCAACATGACATAACAATGAAAGACCTTTGCAACTTGAAAGAAAAAAAGGGTGAATCGTTCCTTGTGTTTTTGTAAAAATGGAGAAGGTTATTCGCAAGATATTCTCGTCCCGTACCTGAAAAAGAAAAGATGGAAATCTTTATTGATAACCTAAATGACGAGATGAGCTATAGATTGGAATTGCAATGTCCACCTACCTTCAAAAAATTTATTGAAAATGGGATTAAAATTGAAAAAGCTTTGGTCAAAAGAGGAGTCATAAAAATTTACAATGAAAACAACACATCAAACTCCTCTAACAACTACAAAAGTGGTGACAAACCAATGTTTTGGAAACGAAACAAGAAAGTAAGTAACAATGATAGCACTAATGAAAACCAAAATACAAAACCTATATTCGATTTGACAACAGTTGCCAGCAAAACTAATCAGAACAACAATCCACCCAACAACCAAAATGTCAACCAAAACAACAATGAAGGTAATGCTGGATCAAGAACACTATCATATTGAGCGTCCGCAAATCGAAGAAGGTTCACACCTTTGGGACAATCATTAAAATTAACATTAAAGGAACTTCTTGAAGCAAAAGTCATAGCATTACTAGAGGCATAAATTGGGAGCCACAAGTTAAGCCTCCATGGTGGAATGATGCACATTTATGTGAATTTCATCGAAACAAAGGACATAAAACCAACGACTGCATGCAATTGAAGCACTTGATACAAGACTTGATTGACAACGAGACGATATTTGTAGGACTCCAAACAAATGATGATTATGGAGCATTCAAGAATCCTCTACCCAACTATGAAAAGGGGGAGTCCTCATCATCAAATACCAAGGGAAAAAATGTAAACTATATTTATGGCACTACCATTCATTGTGTTGAGGTGGTTGAACATCAAACCAAAGACATTGAAATAAGGAACCAAAGAAACACTGCTACAACTAAAAGTCATCACCACGATATCAACACTGCCTCATATCAAATCAATGACCTTGTGCCAATAAATTTGATCACCAACAATGCCACAAATGACAACCAAATCAATATCATTAAAATCAAAGAAAGACAAGACAATTCACTGATCAATGCAATCACAAGAGGACAAGCCAAGGTAACATTGAAAGGACCTACCCCTTCCATGTCCAAAGCAACTACTGCTATCCCTACAACTCAATATAACATCGTTGACCAGTTGCAGAAGATACCCACTCAAATATCCATATTAGAGCTTCTCAAGATCTCACTAGCACACAAAGAAATCTTAGAACAAGCTCTAGTGGCCATCACAGTACCAAACAACTTGGAAGTTTTCCAATTTCAGACTATGGTGGGACATTTGACTGCACCACACTGCTTATAATTTTCTGAACACGATGATGTATCTATCACCCATCCACACAACATTGCTCTCCACATTGAGGTTTTAATCCATAAACACCGCGTTAAACATGTTCTAATAGATGTAGGAGCTGTCTTAAATATCTAAACTCTAAAAATTGTCCGTGCACTCGGGTATTTTGAAAATACTATTGATCCTAGAAGGAAAATCACAATAAAATCATATGATGATTAAGAGAGATCCTCTGAAGGATTGATTGTCCTACCAATTCAAGTAGGATCGGTTGTAAAAGATATAGTATGCCAAGTGTTGGACAAGGAATTGACATACAACATAGTCTTGGGATGTCCATGGATCCATAAGATGCAAGCTGTACCATCAACATATCACCAGTGTTTGAAATTTCCTTTTAACAGACAAGAGATCACTATTACTACTAATTCCAACAACCCCCAATATTGCAACACACTCAGAAGAACCCAAGAAACTTTTGTACCACACAATAGGGAAGCTACAACTCTTGGTTCATCCAACAGTGAAAAACAACTAAATACCTTGTCAAAATGGGTGGAGAAAAAGGACCAATCAAAAGATAAGGGTATTAGTGAGTCTACTCCATCGAATCATGAAAGTCAACTCAATGCCTTATCAAAATAGGTTGAAAAGATCCAATTGAAAGAAAAAGGCATGTGGGAATACTCATTTGAGCAATCCTTGTGTTTATCACAACTTTCATCTTCTCCTAAGTCATACGGACAACCATCAACATCAAGACAACAATCATCACAACCAACCACACCCTTTGATGGAAAATTTGTAAGAGCAAGCACTTTAGTGGATGAATCAGAAGAGAAGGAGGTTTTGAATTGGTTTTACAAGGACGAAGAACAATCACAGACATCCACTTCAAATGTATTAATATAATAGTATGGCAAGGGCAAAATAATCTTGGAAAAGATGGGATATGAGGGAAAAGGTCCTATTGGTAAAATAAAAGATGACATCATAGAACCAATACAGTCAATCACAATGAATTCTAAGGAGAAGACAAGACTAGGATACAGGGAAGAAGCAAAAGAAGAAACCAGACAAGAAGTTGTCGAGAGAATCCTTCAATTGAGAGATAGTTCTGAAATAGACTCCAATGAATATGAATGGGATTCCCTCTCTGAAGAGTCTTGTCATGATAAGGAAATTGATGTGGTACAAAAGTATACACCAACGCGTACAGAGGGATAGAGCTTGAGTTATCGACCACTTGAAATTGGATAACAAAATATCGATGACTCAAGTGAAGACGATCATTCTTCTACCGAGATAGATACTTCAGAAGAGAGTAACATCTTAGACCTCGATATTGCCATTGGAAATTCTGACCACATTGCCATCATGATGCTTACCCCTTTTGACCTCAGCCAAAATGATGATTCCATGCCATTAGTACACCCCAAATTGATTGACTAGGACCAACCTGAGTTGTTTGATCTACCCACCTTTCTGAATGATGATGCCAGTGTTAACTTCCTCTATTCTGATAACCCTGAAACATGCTCCATCATTGAATATCATAATGGAACTTCAGACAAGGGGAGTGCCAAATCTTCTAGCTGAAAAATGAATACCAAAAGCAAATATAATGGTGAAAACCATTGAATGGCACTATTAAATCTAGAAAAAGTAAAAACAAAGAGCGTATCTCAAGGTGAAAACCTTGCCGAGGCACCGAGAGATGGAAGATTTGACACTCTCCCCGAGCACTATCAGGAGAGATCGTTAATATTGATTGAGCCTACACAGTCTATCAATGTTGGCACAAATGAAACAGTGAAGACCCTACACCTCGCGACATCCATGACAGAGGAGGAAAAACCTAGTTTTACTAAATTCTTTGAAGAGAGGCAAATCAACTTTGCTTGGTCTTATACTGACATGCCAGGCATAGATCCATAACTCATCATGCATCATTTATCACTACCACCTGGTGTAAAACCAGTAAAGCAAAAGTTGAGAAAAATGCACCCTCATATCGTCCTCTTGGTAAAAGCAAAATTAAAGAAGCTACTAGACATGGGATTTATCAGACCTATTGACTATGCCGAGTGGATATCAAATATTGTGCCAGTCTTGAAACTGGAAAAAGGCATCAGGATATGTACAAACTTCAGGGATCTTAACAAAGCTTGCCCAAAAGATGATTTTCCTCTACCTAACATCGACATCATCGTAGACTTGACTGTTGGACATGAAATGCTCTTACTTATGGATGGATTTTTAGGGTATAATTAGATAAAGATAACACCTGAAGATCAAGACAAAAAAACCTTCACATGTCCTTGGGATACTTTTTGCTAGAATGTAATGCCTTTTGGGTTGAAAAATGCTAGAGCCACATATCAAAGAGCAATGAACACCATCTTCCATGACATGATGCACACTTTTATGGAAGACTATGTAGATGAATTATTGGCAAAATCATTCACTAGAGAGGGATATCTAGAAATTTTAGACAAGATCTTCACTAGACTGGAGAAATTCAATGTGAGGTTGAACCCCAAGAAATGTGTGTTCGACGTAACATCGGCTAAGCTCTTGGGATACATTGTGTCTGCTAAAGGTATTGAGGTGGATCCTACAAAAGTTAAAGCCATCATGGAGATGCCTCCTCCTTAGAACATCAGCCAACTCAGATCATTACAGGGAAGGTTTCAATCCATCAGGAGGTTCATCACGCAACTGGCTGACAAAACCCATCCTTTCAACCACTTACTACACAAGAATGTCACTTTCAAGTGGGATGAGAAGTGTGAAGCAACCTTCAATCAAATCAAGTAATATCTGATGTCACCACCAATACTAGTACCACCAGCTGAAGGAAAGCCATTAATACTCTATATTGCAACAACTAAGATATCTTTGGGAGATTTATTGGCACAAGAGTATGCAGGAAAGGAAAGAGAAATCTATTATATTAGCATGACCTTGAATGGTTATAAGATCAACTACACCTTTATTGAGAAAGCTTGTTTGGCGGTAGTATTTGCTACTCAACAACTCAGACATTACATGTTGACTCACACTATCAAACTCATCGCTAAAATTGATCCATTAAAGTATTTACTCAACAAATATACCCTAACTGGAAGACTAGCTAAATGGGTCATGATATTGAGTGAGTTTGACATCTAGTATGTGGAAAGAAAAGCCATCAAGGGTCAAGCCATAACATATCAACTAGTTGAAGCACCATTGCAAGACAATCATCCAATGAATATTGAATTTCCAGATGCTAATGTCCTTACAATATCTACACAACAATGGATGTTGTACTTTGATTGCTCTTATACACAACATGGATTAGGCGCAAGAATCTTGTTTATCTCGCCACAAGGACATACCATTCCCAAGTCCTATAGACTGATGTTTCCTTGCACCAACAACACAACCGAATACCAAGCATTGATCATTGGAATCAAAGTAACAGTCGAGTGGAAGATCACAGAGCTACATGTCTATGGTGATTCACAACTAGTCATTAACCAGGTGAACGATGATTACCAAAAAAAGGATGACAAATTAATGCCATATAAAAGAATGGTTGATGAATTCAAAATACTTTGTGGAGATAAAATTTGAGTAGATTCCTAGAGGCAACAACAAAGCTTCTGATGCCATGGCTACCATTGCTTCTCTCTTACAGATTCCTAAAAAATGAGCTCATTACGAGTTCATGGTGGAACAACCATTCAACCCATCCTATGACAACCCTGAAGCCCAAGTCATCTACCATCTAAATGAGGCTGACGCTTCTACCTACGGGAAAATATACACCTATCTAAAAGACAATACCCTCCCACTCAATTTATGCCATATCCA
The DNA here is from genome assembly GCA_007258455.2 of Sequoia sempervirens. Classification (NCBI taxonomy): domain Eukaryota; kingdom Viridiplantae; phylum Streptophyta; class Pinopsida; order Cupressales; family Cupressaceae; genus Sequoia; species Sequoia sempervirens. Next base: position 7,524 of record VDFB02374572.1, on the reverse strand, counting down.
AAAGTGAAATTTCATTCAATAAGCAGCTCGACACACCCTAATAGCCTATATGATTTATCGACGAGGTCTTGATGGTACTCTCCTTCGGTGTCTAGAATGCAATGAAGCTGAAACTACTTTATGTGAGGTCCATGATGGTATCTGTGGCACACATTCAAGTGGCCTAACTTTAGCTAAGAAACTCCTACGTTTGGGGTATTATTGGCCAAATATGGAGGAGTCATTCCAATATGTCAAAAGGTGAACAAAATTTCAAATCCATGGGAACCTGATACATGCACTGACACAAGAGTTACAACCTTTTACATCAACTGGACTTTTTGTCAGTTGGGATTGGACCTCGTGGGCAAGATTCATCCATCTTCATCCAACAAACACAAGTTTATCATCACAACCACATAGTACTTCACAAAGTGGATTGAAGCTGTTCCCCTAACCACCATCATAGGAAAGCAAATCTCATCATTCATCCTGAATTATATCATCTGTCGGTATGGCATCCCTCAATCCATTATCATAGATAACGACAGACTCTTTAAGAATCAGGATGTCCAAGAAATCTATGAGAGGTTTCATATACAATATCAGTTTTCCACACCATACTATCCTCAAGGAAACGACCAAGCAGAGGCCTCAAACAAGACTATCCTGAAAATATTGAAGAAAACCATCAACGAGGATGGATGTGATTAGCATGTTCAACTGAACCCTGCTTTATGGGCTTACATAACTAGTATCCGCACCCTGACATGAGCAACACCCTATGCTCTAGTCTATGGATCAAAATCCATTCTACCTATTGAGGTTGAGCTACCATCACTCCGAGTGTCACTAAAGGGGATCATTTCAGATGAGGATTATAGAGTGGCTAGGTTATAGGAATTATAATTGTTGGATGAATGTTGTCAACGTGCCGTGTACCATTTGAAAGCTTGTCAACAAAGGATATCCAGGAGTTACAATCGTAGAGTAAAGCCTAGAACATTTCAAGTGGGTGACTTAGTCTTGAAAGAGAACCCCCGTAACCAAGAAGATCGAGAGAAGAAGGGGAAATTTGAACCCAACTGGCTAGATCCCTTTGTCATTGTATCAGTCTTTGGATCAGGATCATATCAGTTGTCCACACCAGAAGGGTATTTTTTTGATGAACCCCTCAATAGCTTGCATCTCAAAAGGTTCTACACCTGAATCATCTAGTGCATCGGAAAGAGTCTTGAAAAAATGCAAAAAAATTAGAAAATGTCCTAAAAAAATGGTTGCCTTTGATGAAAACCTGGCAAACAGGCGTCTTTGTAACAACAAAAAAGAAGAAGATCAAAAATCCAAAAAAAAGTGAAAAATACAAAAAAAGAAGTAAAAAATCAAAAATAAAAAAAATCATAAAATCTGAAAAAGTGCAATAAAAACAAGTAGTGAAAACTTGGCAACAGGCGCTATTTATGATAGGTTAGATTTTCCATCGATTTGAGCATGTCGACCATTCACTTTCACCATTTTCTTTTTCCATCAATCTGCCTATCATCAGAAAGCTTCATGTACATATCCTGGCATTGTGGTCGTGTCTCACCCTAGACTAGGGGAAAAATCCTAAACTCACTGGGGGCAATAAACTTTGAGGTTGAACCAATGGACAAACAATAGTAGTACAACACAAACACAACAAAAACAATGATCACAATGCAACTCAACATTGAACACCAATCACACAAACAAGAACACATCAACCATCCATATCAAAAAGCCAAATCAATGAAACCAAAAGCACACTTCAAATAGATTATTGTTCTTCTAGATCATGGATTTATCACTATGGCATGAATGTTCAACCATTGAAATTTGATTTTTGTTATCATATCTCTGGAGCATCTCGATGATGTATTGAACTAGAGGATCCAAGAAGGAATATGATTTTTCTTTGCCTGTTGTTTGTGAGTTGATCATTATTACTGTGCAAATTATCACAGGACGTGCTCTACAAAGCATCACTAATGACATTCTAAATTTGCATAGGAAAATGGTTAACTCTTATCTTTTTACGCAAGCAATACTCAGGTCATCTCGGTTTAATTATACTTAGATGCTTGTGTTAACTTTCAATATCAAAAATCATGGAAGTAGTACTTAGGTCATCATGGTTTACTTATGCCATTGATGCTTGTACTAACTTTCAACATTTTAAAGGCTCAATGATGATAAAAAGCATGACAAATCGGTTGTTACGAATGAAAACATCTGCATATTAGATCTGCACAATTAAGTTAAAATGCATCCATGTCAGTTTTGCATCTATATCTATGGGATTTCCAAAGCTACAACACTTTCACAAAGCGGTTGTCTCTCTTATCAATGGATTGAGTACACTTGACATTATAAAAAAATGCATCATTCTCATATAGAAAACACATTAGTTGCATCATCATTTTCATGCATTAGAAAGCATTCTCATATCATTCATCCATCTATGCATTACATCATGATATTTGCATCAGAAAACACAAAAAGACGTACATCGCATCTCATTTACATAATCAAAATCATTTCATATAGTTGCATTAAGAAAGTGGTCCACTAAGCTTAAATGAGTGAGTCTCTTCAAATTTCCAAGAGAGTTGGGAAATATGTTAGGTTTTGTGAAGCTTAACTTAACAAATAATCAACTGACGACAACCTTCCCACAACTCTTGGAAGTTGGATAGATTCAATTATTTAAGCTTAAGACCCTAGAGGTTTTGAAGTCTTGCAAACTCAGTTAAGCATAATCATTTGCATCACATAATCAAAATTCATCTTACATATTATAAAATATCATCCATATATCATCCCATCATCATTACATCCATACATAATTAGTATAAACATCACATATCATCACACATCATTTACATAATCGAAATCCATCTCCCATAGCATAGGAATCACCCATAAATCATATAGAATCATTAATCATGCATTATCATATCATCAGTACATACATCACATAATCATCATTGCATACATCACATAATCATCATTACATACATCCCATAATCATCATAATCATCATGATCATCATCATATGAACATCATAAACACATAGAAGTATGCACCATCATGTGATCATTTCATTCATACATTCATCCATTCATTGCATCATCTATTTGCATTAGAAAAATACAAAAACAAAAATAAATACATCACATTTCATAATAAAATCCATCACATAGGCATCATTCATAAAGCATAATAGAATCGTAACACATCATTTGCATCATATCATATCATCATCATATAGAACATCACATAGCATATATAAAAATAGAAATCAAATGCATCCATCATAATCACCATGATCCTCATCATAAAATAGAAATCATCATAACCATCATAATCATCACCGCATATCATATAACCTAAAAATCATAATGTCAAAGTGTATAAGGATATCCAAGGGTATAAAGAGATACATCAATATAAAAAATGGCAGTGTATCATAATGACTGAAATCAAGAGGTACATCATTAATGTCTCAAAAACATCAGTGTATACATGTCCAAAGTACATCAGAAAATCAGAAATTGGAGCTATGTCGTGCTCCCCCCAGACGGTGCTGGCATCACATGACCAGGGCCTCCCCCACTAGATGGACCAATACCTCCTCCACATGATAGACCAACACCAGGATCTCTCCTATCTCTAGGAAGTGGCTGTGTAACACCCATGCTCGTGGTCTGAAACCAAGACCTCCCTGACCGAGACTGTGCAAAACTCTCCCACCGTTTGGGAGGAACTGCATCACGATATCGAACTCTATAGAACTCGACCTCTTGAGCAGTACGATGTACATCTATGAAATAATCTGATGAACCGACAACTATTGTAGCCTATTGTAATCTCTCGGTAACACCCTCGGCCTACTCCACCCTATGTCTCAGGCTATCTCTCTCGGCAGTCAGTGTGGCAATCTGCCCCTACATTTGTACCTATCCCTAACCCTGGGCCTGTACCTACTGTGGCTACTGTCTCATAACATCCCTCTTGGTCATTAGCATCTGGATCTGTTCCTGTGCCTATGTGAGAAAAGCCTGTACTTGCTCTAGCTGACCCTGCAACATCTGAACCTACATTTGTAAAGAAGCTATCTATGTCTATTGTTGCTGCGATGGTAGCCTAAGCTCCACGCATTGCTGAGAGGGGGCAACTAATGATCGCCTCTTGCGAGGCACTCTCAACTCTCTAACATCAGGACCTGGCCCTCCTCCACCCTCATCTCCTCCCCCATCACCCCCATCATCATCTTTGCCTCCTCCATCTCCATCACCATCCCTATCATCATTACTATCTGACTCCTCCTCCCCTCTCTGTTGCCTCCGCCCATGACCTATTGCTCCCTCCTCCTCTAACAATGGTGCTAGATCATCCGAAATGGTAATCCATGGGAAAGGATGCAAGAACATGGACTGCGCATAATCCTATGATATCGGAGCATCAGTGATCTCTAGATGCACCTCCCAAATGATGACCTGTAATCCCTAGAAGTGCTGCATGGCTGCATCATAAGACAAAACTAGTCCCCACTCTATAGCATCCTGTCGTCGCCGTGCTTAATGTGTCACGCCCTGGGGCATACCCTGCACTCGGCCATACTGCCTCAGTACTCTCTGCAACATAAATCTCTCAATAATGAACCGGGTCCACCCAATCAGGTACATCGACTGATACAAAAAAATATCAGTGTCATCCTCCAACCACTGCTCGCAATCAAGATAAGGCCTCCATACCACTGACTCTAAATCATCCAGTGTACTCCTCCAGTACTCTAGTTTTTCCAGCCTAGGTTGAGCAAGTCGACTGACATAAATATGTACATATGGCCTCATGGAAGGTCGTTGTCTGTATCCAATTGGCCGACTGACTGCTATATGCTCCCAGTCCTAGACCTGAAGCAATGTGACCCTCGTTGATAAATTGGCCCCTCGAAGGTAAACCAACTGGTGCAGATCATGGTACAAATGTGCGAGCATGTAGCATCCCTAGGTGTATTTGGTGCCCTAAGCAATCATGCTCTCAAGAATCCGCCCCCATCCAACTGAGAGTCCCTTTGACCTGCAGTTAGGACAAAGGAACCCTCCAATGAACCTAACTAACATAGAAGGAAAAGTGGCTTACGCATCAACCATATCCCTCTAGGGAATCTCATAGCCACATATATGCTCATCCTCAAACACTCTATGCAATACATCAGTCCCGCCCTGCTCATGTGAATCATATAGTACTAGCTCTCCTACCATGGGTATCCGCAGAATCCGATATATGTCCTCTGGGGTAATAGTGATCTCACCAGTGGGAAAATGAAAGGTGTTATGCTCACTGTGCCACCTCTCTACTAAGGTGGTCAATAAACCCCTGTTGATCCTAATCTGTGGCATATCAATCATGGATGAAAAACTGCATCGTGCAATCATGACTACATTAGGCAGCGTAAGGTGTGGAATCAAATCCCACGTCCTGGGAAAATGCTCTCTAATTTGTAGACTCGTCAAAGGATCCTATCATCACAAAATCAAAAATCAGTCAATCAGTCAATCGACATCAATCAGTCAATCAATCAATCAAAATCAATCAACCTATCAATCTAATTAGCTCTGGTGAAACTCTGATCAAATCTCGTGAGCATCAATCAATCAATTTAACCTCGCCTATCATGAGGTTCATCAATCATGTGACCTCACCTATCATGAGGTTCATCAGTCATTCAACATCACCTATCATGAGGTTCATCAATCATTCAACCTCGCCTATCATGATGTTCATCAATCAATGCACCTCGCCTATCATGAGGTCATTCAATCAATCAAACTATCAATTGATCCTCGCCTATCATGAGGTTAAGTATCAGTATCAATCACTGAATCTCACCTATCATGAGATCAATGGACATCTAATCTATCAACATCATCAATCATTCAACCTCACCTATCATGAGGTTCATCAATCAATGCACCGTGCCTAACATGAGGACATTCAATCAATCAAACCTATAATTGATCCTCACCTATCATGAGGTCAATTATCATCATCCTATCATTGAATCTCACCTATCATGAGATCAATGGATACCTAACTTATCAACATCATCAATCATCATCAACATAAAGGCTGACATGATCAAACATCATCAACATCAAGGAGTCTAATCAAGCAAATCATCAATTTGGTATAAAACATCACCAATGCTCTAGAATAGTCTTTCTATGTGTTGGAAAACCCTATGCGCCAAAAAAATTCATCAATGTGCTAGAACAGAGGTTCTATGCGCCAAATTTCCAATGCTCCATTTCATTTGATCTATGCATTGGAATAGGGTCCTGATGCACCAAAACATCCTATGCGCTACCACAGACACTCAATGTGCTAACTAACTTCACCTAAGTGCTAAAGGATCCTATGCACCACAATAGTTATCAAATGCGCTACTTTGGAAAACCTATGCGCTAATTCATTTCTCCTATGCGCTAATATTCTAATCCTATGCACTAAAGTTGTGGATGCACTAGAACAGTTGTTCTATGCGCTATTGCGGTCTTTCAATGCACTAAACTAATAAATCCAAATTCAAAAATGTGAAAATGGAGGGAAAAATATAATGCACAAATAACGAGGTAGTTTTCAAGGTACATATCGGAGGACTGTACGTCGTCGGGCGGTTGTGACGCCTGACCCACTCGAATCGGTGTGTCTGGTAAGAGATCACCATTCTGCTCCAAATTGCTAAATTGCTAATCACTCTCAAGTTTTCAAAATCACAAATGCTCAAATGAACTTCTAATCCAACTTTTTAACCTTTTTAAGGTTAATTAAGTGGCATTTTTATGGGGTTGTTTTATTTTATTTTCAAAGGGGGCTTTAATTTATCAAATCATCACCAGGTGACATTAACATCATTTTTTAGGAGATAAATTGATTCTAAATCACAAAATTTTGAGATCATCATCAAATCATCGAAAAATCATCAAAATTTTCAAAAATTCCAAAAAAAGTCCAAAAAATTCAAAAATTCATTGATTTATCTTCCAAGTGGGCATATATTCGTCATCACATGAAAATCAACGTCTGGGGCATCGATTTTTTTTTTCGACATCATTATCAAATTTTTCTTTGAAGCAACGTGTAAACACATTACTTCAAAGAGGGGAAAAATGTATACACCTAGAATTGGTCAAGACATTTAATTAATTAAATACTAGTTATTTAATTAATATTTCATCTACTTATAAATAAATTCTCAATTTATTTATATAGTTCATATCTTCTAATTCATCAAATCTAAAATCACATTCCTCTAATTTAATTAAATAAACAAATTTCTATAGTTTGTTTTATTTAATTAATTTTCACTAATCCCAAATTTGGAATTCAAGCACATGCCTAACACTTTTCATGCTACCTCACCAAGGTCACATGAAATTAAATAATTCTAATTTTTAATTAGAATTGTCTTCAACAAACTTTGAACACATTGTCTTTTTCTCACACACTTGATTCCTT
>VDFB02374571.1:80756-104217 GCA_007258455.2 Sequoia sempervirens | reverse complement strand
TCAACATCATCCCTTTAATAAATAATCTTGTATCTATTAAAAACAATTCATCATGCACGCTCCTCTTAATATTAATTAATTAATTTAGTTAATTATCTTCTCCACATGGACTAATTCTTCTTTTAGTTAACTAAACAATCTATTTAGTTAACTATTCAATTATCTTTGCATAATTGAATAATGACCACTTTCTCTCAGTTGACTAAATAATCTATTTAGTTATCTCTTCATTTAATCATGTTTCAACTTCTACATTTTTAATTATTTAACCCCACCTATTCTTCTAATTTAATTAAATGATTATTAGTAATTATTTAATTAAACAACTTTCCCCTTTCCAAGTTAAATAATTAAATTAAATTATTTAATTCATTCAACATCATCACTTTAATTAGGTGGTTGTTGAAGAGGTGTGCTCTTGGTTTTTTGGGTTTTCACAGTATCCTCTCCTATAGAGGGGAGCTCAGTCCTCTTGAGGTGGATTTGGAGTTGGTCTGTGGTTCGTGTGGGAGCTTCAAGGGGTGTCTCTCCTCTTGTGTGTTGATGTTTTTGATTAGGTGGTTGGGTTTAATGGTGGTCTTTACCATTAAATTTTCTTTTCTTCTATTGGATTATGGTCTGTTGTTTCTGAGCAGATGGTTGGTTGCTACTGTGTTGGTTTGTTGCCTAATTATTTTAGGTGGTTGTTTACAGTCAAAACTTAGGTGGGGTTTCTGGTCCCGGATAAAACTAGGTTGTATCTAGGCTATGGGCCCATGCTTGTATGTCTTTTGTAGCATGTGATGTCTTGATTATTTGGTTGTGGCTGCTTTGGGTTGCTGGTGGTATGTGAGTTATCTTTTTTAGCAACTTGCTGTTGTTGGGCTGATTCATGTTTACTGTTGTTATATTGAGTTTCAACTGTCTTCCTTTGTAAAGGGTTCCAGGCCCCTTCAAAACCCATTTTTTACGTGTAATTAAAACATCATCACTTTAATAAATAAACTTTATTTATTAAAGTCAAATTCACATGTGCACGTTCCTCTTGATATTAATTAATTTCCTTCAAAAACTTAACTAGCTCTTCTAAATCAATTGACTAAAATATTTATTTAGGTAACAGTCTTATTATCTCTATCTTATTATCTCTTCATGCATAATCTCCTCAAAAGTAACAAATACTTTCTTCGAGTTGACTAAAATGATATCTATTTAGTTAATTGTCTCATTATCTCTTCATGCACAATCTTCTCAAACGTAACAAATACTTTCTTCTAGTTGACTAAAATATCTATTTAGTTAACTGTCTCATTATCTCTACATGCATTATCCTCTGAATTGATTAAATTATTAAATCATAATAATTTAATTAACTCACTTTCCCTCAAAATTTGAATAATTAAATCAAACTATTCAAATCATTTATCAAAAATCAAATCAAACTAATGCAACTTTGTTTGCAAAAGTCAAACTTGATTTGCACATTCAACTCCAAACATGAATTAATTAATTAAATCAATTAATTCATAATTCCTCACCCACTTTCTGATTGAGCAAGTTATGGTTGCTAACTAAACCATCTATTTCCTAACTAAGCCATTGATTTCCTGACTAGTCAATCTATTCATGATTGATGAGTCAATTTGCATAATCTTCTCATGTCTAAATCCTCTCAACACCTTTTGATAGTTGATCTTGATCCAACATTGTTGAATCCTGGTCGTCGATTCAAAATCTCATTTCCTATATAAAAAACCTCTCTCCTCACAAATAAGGATCAGAGAATCAACATACTTTTTTGCAACGAAGTGTTGTCACAATCACCATTGATAAAGCTTCAACTTTTTTTGATCAACCAAGCATCATTCATCCAACTTTTGCACACAAACTTTGGAGGCTTCGCGGTGACAAGAACAATCCAACACCTACGGGATGGTAAAGGTGTGCTTATTGCTTGCATTCATTTTGGTAATCATAGGTTTCTTAATGTATGTTCAATTAGCTTAGTTTTATTTCGTATGTGTAGTATTAGTTAGATTTTATGTGTTTGAACTTAGCTTAAATCCTAACTTCAATTGCAGTTTGATCTTGTTTTCGTCTATCATCTTCCCCCTCACACAATGGATGTACCCATAGTGCCTATGGGCATGAATCTCATGATTCACATACTTCTCAATCACCTTAGTGTAGAGCTAGGGGTCATATTGGGATCAATTCAGTTTCTTCTCAACATTTGTATTTTGATTAATTAATTAATTTAATTAGATGAAGCTTTTTCAATTATCAAGAAAGTTCAACCAATAATAACTTATGGATCGAATAAAAATCACCTTAAGTAGTCCCTACATTCCTTTAAACTTTAAGCTCTTAATTTTAATTGCCCAAAATGACTCAAATTTCTAATAAATATATTTTGAAATTTTATATTCATCCATTTTATAAAACTATACATTTTTTTTTTAGACTGCAGGAATCGATCAGGTAACTTTTTTCACGTGACCGATGGCGTTGACACGACACTTCCTTCGGTACCACGAGTTTGGAGGGAGACTAGACCTTGTGATCTCTTGCCTACAACAAGATGCTTTAGCCAATCGAGCTAGGCTGCCCACCCCTTCAAAATAATATTAAGGTTTGGACCTTGGTTGTTGGCACTATAAGCAAGAAGCCCCACCAGTTCACCAAGGATCCTCCGCTTAATACAAGGGTAAATAACAAACTTAATACGAGGGTAAACAACAAACTCAATTGTTTGACGCGGTAGAGAGCGACCCTATAAGGTTTGAACCTTGGTTGTTGACTCTACAGGCAAAAAACCCCACCATTTCACCAAAGCGTCGCCCCCACTTATACAATATTTTATCAATACTCAACTTTATAATTTTAAATTAACCTTGTTCTATTCAAACCCATCTAGTATGAACATAAACAATCCACTAAAATTGTAAGGAGATCTCCGTACCCAAGAGGTTTGGTTGGATCACCCATACTCTAAAAAGGGTTTAAAAATATGATTCCAAAGCTTGAACATAAGCATCAGGTTCTATCCATTCGCGGAGCGAAAAATAAATAAAATTAGAATTTTGTTGGGATATGCTGCGTTAGAACAGGGCATAAAAAATGCCATTGTCCACACCACAAGCTTCCTAAATTATGGATTATATGATGAGCAATTTACAGTACTCGTGGTTTATATACAAATCCACAGAATTGTGGCTGGAAAACCCTGGGGCTTATGCCGAAACCCGAGCATGGAAGCTCAACAAGAACCTGGTAAGTGGATATTTTTTGGTCTTATATTCTTTCCTCAACTGGGCAATCATATCTTGAAAAAACTAAGCCAATTGGGCAATCATATCTTGAAAGAACTAATTGTCCTGGTGTTTTTTTGGGTTAAGAAGATTTTGTTTCCTTTTGATTTGAATTTTGGTTTTAATTTTGTCAATAAATATTTAGGTTCTCTGGAGGCTTCAATTGTACCCGAGTTTTTTTATTTCAAACTATGTCTTAGTTTTTATTTCTATTTTACTGTAGATTTTAATCTTCTGGAAATTTTAGTTTTATATGTCCGAGCATTGAAGTGCAGAAGTATGATAAATTTTGTTTTTTCTCTTTTTTGAATCATTTTGTTGAAATATATATATTCGAATCTTCAATTCTTAGATAAATATGAGAATGTCAGACTTTCATTTTATGGTATATTTGGGTTATTTTGAAGTATATCGGAAGCACTGATGGTAGGAGAATGACTATATTTGATTTTCAGAAACAATGAACTGGTAGGAGCAAGATAGGTTTTGATTTAATGCATTTTTTAATACCAATCGATAAAAAATTATATATCAGCAGCATTGAGATGGCATGAGCATGATAGCTTTTTAATTTACTGTATCTGTTTTTATTTTGATAAAATAAATATGTTACCAGAAGCATTGATTTGGTAGAGAGAAGATAAAATTTGACTTTACTGTTTTTTTCGTTTGAAGAATTTAAGGGGAAGAGGACGACATATTTTGATTTTTACAAAATGTTTTAAAAATCATTTTGATAAAAGCTATATATGTCAGTCATTGGAGTGTTAGAAGCAATATACATTTTTATTTTATTGCATTTTTTAATCTGTTATGCTAAATATTATACAGCGGAACATTGAAGTGCTAACTGCTAGGACAAAAAATTATACGGCAGAAGCATCGTAGTGGGGGAGCACCATGAGTAAAAGAGAAGCTGATGTGTACTCAGGGTGTACATAAGATTCAGGGCATTGCAAATCAACAGGTATCTTGTCCATTTCCACCATCTAGGGGTAGCAAGGATGGGACTTTACATCATATAGCTGGTCGATCCACCACTTTATTAAATAACCAAAGGATAAGTTTGATTGTATGGTAACTTCCTTCGAATGGGTCAGGAGGTATGTTCTTTGAGACTCAGCTTCTGCACTACTACATTGGCGTGCACAAAACCTGTCATAAATAGTGCATCATGTCAGATTTGTTCTATTCCAAATGAATTGGGGCCCAAATGGTATCGATCCGGAGGGGTGAAACCAATTACTCGGTTGGATTCATCAGGTGTGCAGCTCCCAATAATAAAGGATTATGGGCATTGTTTGAATTATGGCAAAATGAGTTGTTCCCAGGTAAGAGCTTCTATAGGCCACGGGCAAATAAAAAATAAAGAAATTAGGCATGGTTTTTATGAAGTCATTGATCAGTTGGAGCACATGGCACGAGAGCCTGCAGATATACTGGACGAACTACAGAAGGATTTGTCCACTCGGGACTTGCAATTGGTGTTGGTTTACTTTTCCCAGGAAGGAAGAGATTCCTGGTGTGTCCTTGAGGTTTTCGATTGGATGCGGAGAGTCGATAGGGTGGATGATGAGACCATGGATCTGATGCTTTCAATCATGTCAAGTTGGTTGGCTAAACTAGTAGAAGAAGAACATTCAATTGAGGAAGTCCAGATCCTCTTAACAGAAATGAAATGTGTTGGTTTGGTATTAAACTATGACATGGTTGAGACATTAATTTCATTGTATTGGGATAGAGGTAAAAGGTCAGAGGCTTCCAGATTTGTGAAGTATTTGCTAGAATTTGGTGGGGATGTGATGGAAGATGAAAAAGATCAAGATCCAACTGGTTATCTTATGTGGAAAATGTCAGAGGGTGGAGAACATCGAGAAGTTGTGAATCTGATTTTTGACCTCAGGAATTGTGGCTTGAAACCCAAGATAGACAGCTATCTCACTGCACTAATGGCAGTTGTAATGGAGCAAAATCAATTTACAAGAGCTGTCCATGAACTCAAAGTCTTTCAGAGAAAAGGAAAGGTAGGTGAACTTGAAAAAGGGGAGATAGAAGCCTTTGAATCATATCAAAGAGATCTTCACAAAGAGGGAGAGCAGATTGCCAAGTGGGCAATTGAAGAAAATATGCCAGAAATTATGGGACAAATTCACGAGGAGTTAGCTGCCATGTACATGGTTGCAGTTAGAAGTGAAAAAGCTGAGCATCATTTGTGGCAAATGAAGCTTGCTGGTCGGGAGCCTACAACTGAGATGTATCACACTGTTTTAGCTGTATGTGCTGTGGAGAAAAATTTGCCAGCAGTGGGAAGAATAATAGCTGGAATGGAAGTAGCTGGGAAAATACCTAGCAAGAAAACTTTTTCATGGCTAGTGCGTGGGTATGTAAAAGGTGGGCATTTTGAAGAGGCTGCAAAAACATTGATGGACATGCTTAAGAAAGGGCTACATCCTGACAATTTGGAAGCAATGGTGGTGCTTAAGGGCTTGAAGAAAAATCATTTGCAGAATGGTCATACTGAACTCTACCTTAAACTTTGCAAGAGTCTGTATGCTGCAGGTTTGAGTGGCCCCTGTCTCTTATACTTGTATATAGGTGAACTATGCATTATAAGATTGTTGTGAATCGGAGAACTAGAAAATGGGAGTGCTAGCTTTTGCTGAGATTTTGTTCCATGTGTATTTTGATTGTATTTAACTGAAATGCAGTGTGTGGGTGTGAAAGCTGTTCCCCTTTGCTTTATGTATTATAGAATTATCCTGGTAATATATTGGACGGGAAAGATGTTTTTCAGAAGGCAGAAAGAGTACACTTGAATTTGTATTCTTTGAGTATTAATATGTAACTGTCTCCATGTTTGTACTTCGTACCACCTACATCAGACTCAAATACCTTCCCAATGATTGTAACCAGGCTATATTTACTTCCTTTCAAATACACTGGAACAACAGTAGCTTTGCTACATGATATCGAGCTTGAAAATGTATGTAATTTATACACTCGGATGTCCAATCATTGCAATATTGTGAAAAAATAAAAAATGAATAGTTTATTCATAGACCTAATTATACAATATAAATAAACTGCTATATATAAGGTTACCCGAACCATCTTTTTTTGATGGATACATTACAGTTCATTGATTTCCCATTAATTTGAAATACTAAGACCAGATATTATTGCCTTTTCAATGCTGTGCAAGCTGATTCACATGGATATGCATTTTGATACAAATTATCAGTGTTTATTCATTTAAGAACTGATACAACCTACTTCAGTACAGTTGCAACTCTGCAAAAATTTAATACTTCATTATTGAGCTATTTGTACTATATTAATGAACCTGTAGATAAGAGGCCAAAAACCTAATATTCTTTTTCACTTAATCTATCATGTTACTGCCTTCCTATGTGTATGAAACCTTGAGATCAGACCTTACAAACTTTAAGCACTATTCATAGATTACATGCTTATGGTATCACGTGAAAAGTTAAAATTGCTGCTGGTTTCAAGTCAAGTTCTCTATCAGAGTTGCAACTGTAATGGTACAATGAAGTATTTTGTCAGTACCTTGCTTGAACAATAAAAAGGCTTGCTTCCAATTTGTAATCTGTTCGCTGTGAACTGTGAAGTTCTAAGCAGTGAAGATGAAAATCTGACCTTGGGCATAAGCATGTATGGGTTTCTCTGTTGATTATGTGGAATAAGCAAAGCTTAGTTTCAAATCATTTTGGGCCTTGAACATAAAGTAAATATGAGGCCTTCCTTGTATAGGTAAGGTGAGAGGATAAGTGAACATGATATTATAACATGTCTCACAATCATATGATATGAGACACAAAGAGATAAGTATCATATAATTTACAGTACCATAAGTAAACTTAATTGACAAGTGTGAATAGGGCCTAGAAGGGGAACTAGTTAGGTAATGTCCTTATTCACACCAGCACCCCCCTTAACTGCAACATCCTTATCCACACCGACATCCCCCTTAACTAAAACTTAGGGAGGAAAAAAATGCATGAATGCAAAGATACATAGATAGCTCATGGCTACTAGGCCATGTTAGGTACCCATGTATAAAAGATCTCTCACAAACATAATAAAGGAAAAAATATAGTAGGAAAAATCCCCTCTCCAAAAGAGAGAATACATGAAAATAAACATGTACAAGTGATTGAATAAGGACTTAGTATGGCCTCCCAAGGACTATATCCATTATAAATATAGATTAAACACCCCCCTAATAGGAGAGAAATAATGACACTTCAGATCCCCACATAATGAAGTAGCTCTTGTGCCAATGGTGATTTTTTGAAGGCATAATAATCTAATGCTTACAAACAAAATTCCTCCCCTTGGAAAGAAACAAATCCAATGGCATACATAGAATAAACTCCACATACAAGAAAAGAGATGAGGGAAGAAGTTTCATGGTAGGTGTATTTGAAAAATGCTTGAGTGTTTCCGTGCTAGAGTATACCATAAAAAAATCAAGTGCAATCCTAGTCAAAGAAGATGACAAATCAAGACCATGTGTAAGCTCATAAAGAAAAATATCCAAAGACAATGATGATGGGATAAAAATTATGTTGTAGATGTCATCAAATCGGAAATGAATATCCTCAAGTGTGTCCTCCAAATTTGTAATATGAGATTCATAAAACAAGTCTAAAATGCCTATCAAGAATTCATCCCATAAAGCTAAATATGAAAGACTATGATGGTCTTGTTGAACTATATAAAACTCTAATGAAACAAGAATGAGGGGAGTCTCAATCAATGATTCTAGAAAAGGAATCAATGAAGGTCAAGGATCAATAACTATCTCTACAAGAGGAGAAGGATAATTTAAAGAAACCTCATCATCTAAACATGCAAAGCTCTCCAAAGAAGCAAACTCCTAAATTGTATCATAGTCATATGGTATATGATTTGAATTATCAAGAGGTACAAGACAATTTGAAATACAATCATCTAAGAATGGTCAAATATTAGGATCTATATATCTCTCCCAAACTTTGTGATGGGTTTCTTTATTAGCCTATTTTTCTATTACTTTCATGCATACTTTCAGACACTTTTAGATATACCTTCCAAACAATACTCATATATTACATGCTATCTTTTCATACCTATTATACAAACTTGGACTTAAATCTCAGTAATGGAAATATGGTTATGACATAATAGTATTGCATGGTTTATATGTGATCATGTATGAAATGTGGATGGAATTCTATGTTTTAATTATGGTAGTTAGTGTTAGAGTAATAAGTTATTTCACTTAATTAATTTAATCATATTGGTTAATTAATTAAGTCACTTATCACTTTAGTTACTTAAGCTAAACTTAAGCACATTAATAATTAATTATTTGTTAATTATTAAGTGTGCACACTAGGGTTTCCTTTTAGGGTTATTCATACATTGCTTTTATAAAGCAATTCATCTCTTGTATTTTCTCAATTCTTGAATATTATTCATTTGCACATCTTCATGCAAATTGCTCTGATTTTTTTTGTTTTTCTCTTGTGAAGGCTTTTTCTAGTTTGCATATCTAATCTTGGATTCTAACATGGTATCAAAGCCTTGATTTGCAACCCCTTTGTTATAACTATAAAAATCTGATGTTTTCACATGTTGATTTTACTCATAGACTTCCAGATTTGGTCCTACCGTGTGCATATTCCACTCATATTTTGCCATATTGCCCCTTTGAATCCATTGAGTCATGCAGTTTTTACATTTTGGTTCCTATCGGCGTGAGAACACCATTGTCTCCCTGACCCATTGTGCGTTTTCTGCTTGCATAAGTCTGAGTTGCCTATCGGCAAGACTTATTATTTGTCATAGCGACTAGATTTTACTTACAGGTGGTTGTCGGCGAGACCTTGGTATTGTTTTGGCGATCGAGGATGGGCACATCGGCATGAGTTTGGCCAGCGGCATTGGTCTTGGCAAGGCTCCTTTGTCTTGCCAACCAATGCGTTGAGGGGTCTATCGGCGAAGGCTATGGGTATCGACATCATGTCCTGGCGAGTCTCTTGTCTTCCTGACTGGCGTTTTAAGTTTCATTTCAACAAGAGTTGGTTTGCGGTAGGAGGTCATAGCGAAAAGGTCGGGTCTTGTCGATAATGTTCAAATTGGATTTCTCTCGGTGTGAGAATGGCTTTTTCTCGGTGATCATGTGTGCTCGGTTGTTTTGGTATAACAAAATGCTCTACATGACATCTCGCCGAGGGTTGGAGGTTATAGCGACAGAGGATCCTTGTCGGCAGGAAAAATCTTATGTCTCAGCGACTTGAATATGGATGTTGGCTTTCGGTGAAACATAACATTCTACGTGAGGTCTCCGCGATTGTTGGATGTTATGGTGACACACTTGATGGGCACTCATCGGTAGGAGATACATAATGTCATAGGGATACGCAAGAAATGAAGGAGCTTTCGGTGTGACATAATTTGCTCTATGAGAGGTCTCCCCGAGGTCAGTGTGTCTGGCGAAGGGCATGAAATGTGTGGACTCTGTCGGTAAGAATGTACTATTGTCACGGCGACTATTATGCATCTTGTGGTCATTCAGAAAAACAAAATGAATTCTCTATAGGGTCTCCGCGATAACGAAGAATCATAGCGACACAAAAGATAAAGGGGTTTTCAGCGAGATATAATGTGATCTACAAGATGTCTTCCCGACACCATAAAGTTATAGCGACTGTGAACGAAACAAGAGGTTCATTTTGATAGGACATTTTCTTGTGTCTTGGCGATTGAAATAAATATAACACATGGGTGCTCTCAGAGTGACATAGGGTTTTCGATATTATGTTTACTTTCTTGGTGTGTTTTTTTGATCAATTTTTTGGTTAAATGTTGTTGAACTACCTGGTCAACAACCTCCTAGTACAAAGGGGTGGGCCTAAGGGTTCCACATGGTTGGATGGTGTTGATCATCATTGGGCTAGAAGGACTCTTGGAGATTCTCGTAGGACATGTTGGGCTCTTGTTGCATCCTACTACTTGCATTTTTTCTCTTTGGCTTATTGGAAATATTGTATATCGGGATCTTGTGATTCTTATTTTTAAATTATTAATTAAATATTATGGACATTATTATTTATTATTTGGTTCATCCATGCTTGGATGAGATCCATTTTTTTGTGATGAGTTAATGTACCATTTTCATCTATTTTAGAAGTCATCCTATTGAAGATTTAACGTGTTGGATTAGTTCTAGATTGATTGATGAGTGGATCTAACTTAGCTTTCAAGTTGAAATGAAATTTATGAGCTATTTATGCTTTCCATTTGGATGCTATTGTTAGATACTATAATTAGTAATGTGTAGTTAATTTTTCCTTATGGTCAAAGAGTTGTAATGTTTAATCATTGTCGTATTTGATTCCTATCGTCAATGTTTTGGATAAAATTGAACATTTGATTTATATAAATGTATAATGCCACAAAAGAACCTTAGGGATAATGAATATGTTTTGTTCCATCCATTTACAATCAACCCTTTTAGTTACATCTTTGGTAGTGTAGGTTTCTTGTGGCTTGTCGAAGCCTATCCCTTCAATCATCTTGGGATTTATGCCCTTGATTCTTCTCTTGGAAGGTACTAACTTAGTTTTGAGTGAATTATGGACTGGGGATTGTAGGGGATCCTTTCAATCACCTTGGAACCAATTTACATGATTTTGGGAACCCCACTTTCCACTCTATCCATGTACAATGTTAGGAAATTGCTTGTTTTACTAAGGGAAACTTATCTTAGAAAATGGGGCAATTTGTGGGTTGCTTGAGTAGAAAATCACCTAGGGTGTTTGGACTTACATAGGGAAAATATGGACCCAACATGAGCATATTTATAATAGTGAGCACTTCTAGAGTTTTTTCAAAAAGTTTCCTAAAAGTGAGTTGTGCCTTAAGTTTTGCTTAAATGTCTATGATCTTGTTTTGGATGGTACTTTATGTACTTTTATATTTTTGTTATCTTTTTCTATTGGGATTCATGTCTTGTGTAAGAAAAACTAGCCTAGTGTATGTCTGGGTGAGATCTTTGATCTCTCGTTCATCCTCCCACTTGTGTGAGTGAACCAAAGGCTAGGATGTCATTTCCATATCCTTGTGAATGTGTCAAGTTAGGGTTGAGATGTTTTTTTGTTCTCACCTTATTTTTCCATGTTTGAGTTATGGAGATCATGGGCTTGGATTCAATCATTAGATATATAAATTTATCCCCTCACATGATTATCATGGGGTTGTTGGAATATGATTAAGTCTTCCACTTATATAGTCATGTGTGTGAATTGAATACACTATGTGTTAATGTGTTAATTCATTAGTCCTTTAGTGTGTAAGTACAATTATGCCACATTGGTGTTGCAATTTTCACATTTCTTCTTCATCCATTTTTTTACCCTAATGCCTTAAGCTCAAGCTTGATATATAAAATTTGGTATTAGATCCCATGTTACAACATTGGGATATATTTTTTATGTGTTTACTTGTTGCATGTGTTTTGTGTGTATGTGTGTATGCTTGAACTAATTATTGTAATTGTTCTAATCCATGCAACTTGTTCGTGAAAGAAAATGCTTTCGAAGTACTACTAAAATTGCTAGCATGGTGAGGATGACCTTGGTAGGTAATTTCTATAAAAAATAGAGAGGAATCTCATGTAATGAAACATATTCAGCCTCAAGATGATGCAAGTGGTTTTGAACCATAGCTAATGGGTTTTATGCAAGAAATTATTGATAGACTTCCTCGTCAAGATATTACTTGAGGTGATAATTCTTAAGCCTCATAAGAGAAGGAAGAATCCGTTTTAGTGGGAAGGGAATGCTCTTGGAGCCCATTTAGGTCACGAGTAGAGGAAAGGGTCAAGCAAGAGAAACCTTGACAAGAGGCTAGGAAATTGAGTGGTAATCATAATTTGGTGAAACAAAGCTAGTACAATACCATGCAACAACATCCAAAGTAACATGATGAGGAATGCAAACATATATAGATGGTTGCATAATATATATTAGCACTAAAAATTATATAAAAAAGGCATAAACACAATAGTGGGTCATGATTCATTGGCATAACGAAGTGTACCCAGTAAGGAGATAAAGGAAGAATATTCATCAAAAGTAGTAATGTATCTTGAGTAAATATATAAGACAAGAGAGGAACATTAAAAATAGATTGAAAAATCATCTCATTATAAGAGGTGGGAAGTGGTTTAATTATTAGAGGAATAAGCATATTAGAGTTTTAAGGAGTTACAATGCGCTTCATAGCTATAGAATCTATAATCAAGGTGAATGTGGTAGAAGGATCATCATCAAGGTTATACCCATCATAGATGGAAAGTGTATTCGGTGGTTTCTTAGGTTTAGGTATCAAATCAATGTCATTATCATGTGACAAAGGAAAGGTGTGTCATCAAAAGAGACATTGATGATATCAATGTCAATAAGGTATTGTATTTTACTTTTATTACTTGACATTAATTTATGTAATGACCTATCACTATATGATATGTGCAAGAGAGAATATGAAGGACCATGTTTAGGAAATTTCATGCCTATAGGAGGGGGAGAGTGATCAACTAATACTCTAAGATAGTAGGTAGGATATCCTTAGGACAGTCAACAATTTGTTTGTAAGATCTTTCTTTAGTATGAGAATGTCGATTGTTTGGAAAATGCTCACAAAATATGGATGCTAATGTCTCTAAAAAATGAAATTGTTGGGCAGTAGAAAAGGAAGATATATAAATGCATTGGGAGGTGCTTATTTCTATTTGAGGTAGGTCAAGTAAAAGAGAATGAATAGTGGATAAAGATTCATGAAAAGAAATTGTTGATATTCATTATATGACGAAGGTTGGGAAATGTGGTGTTGAGGAAGTGATTTACAATGTTATTATTATCTAAATTATTGTTATAAAGAATAAAATAATCCTCTAAAGAAAGAGAATCGGGTCAAAAATGAGAGAAAGGCACATCATGAGATGAGGGAGTGAGAAATTATTTATCAAAACATAGTTGAACTTCATCGTCATTGAAAGAGGAATAGAGAGAGAATTTGTTAATGGGAACAAGATTGCTTCTATGAGAGGATAATTATTAGGGGGTAAAATGCAAAGAGGTGGGAGGGGTTTTTGTAAGGAAAGCAGAGGTGCAGAAACAACTTTCCTAACGTCAAAACCATAGGGAATAATGCAGACAATACTTTTAATTTCCAAATTACAATCCAATTAAGACACACATGAAAGATTTACAGAAACAAAAAAATACACAAAGACAAATGAACACCAGATTTACATGGGAAAAACCCTTTCGGGAAAAAACCCACCACACCAAGCCGAATCTCTTTGTATTTCAGTAACCAACAAATTACATACGATGCAGAGACACAACTCTTTGGTATATATTTTATAGTTGCTTCATTCACTGTTCAATCTACTCTCAAAGATTCGATGACACTCCAACTCAGAATGATTACTTCGAATCTTACCACATTCTTATTTTATCCTCTATTTATCCTTATCTACAATTACCCATCGTAGAAAGTTTCCATTTTAGTGTAGATTTTTCCTTGCAGACAGTTCAGTTCTAACATTGCAACTGCTGCAAAAAACCAACTGCCAACTATTTGAAATTTGCTTCCTCTAATTGGTCCACGAGACACCACATAGGATAGTCATCACTTGGTCAAGGGCGTTCAATATGTATTCGCATGTCGGTGAGACACAAACAGTGTCTCCCCAATACTCAAAGGCTTGACTGTCGATATCAGCGTAGGTTCCAACAGTCAGCAAGACAATATAGCGAATGCCACGAGACATACTGAATCCACTGACATCCATTACATTCCTATCGGCATCCATTTATCGGAAAGAGTTACCCCATCGGCATGATCGACGAGACCTCCCACCAACCTCCAGTTTGAATGCATATGTCATTGCTATCGCTAAGACATCCAACTGTCGCCAAGTGTTTCACCGAGACCTCTTATGTTACTCACAAGTCACACAACCATCGACGAGACCTCACGAGTCGGAGAGATGTCATACCGAAAGGTAAGGCTTCCACCGAATAGTCTGCCAATTTCACCGAGAGGTCATAGCGAACACATGTCACCCCGAAGACCATATACTATTGGCGAGACTTCAACAGTCGCTGAGAGTTCTTATTGAGTGTTCAAGTCTCTTCCTGATGACTCCGAGTGAAACATTGTCGGCGAGACAACCTCCATCGCTAAGAGTTCATATCGAGGCCTTTGTGTTACTCTAATGACCCAATCGCCATGAGTCTCCCTGACATCCGCTAGACACCAACCTGTCGGCTAGAGGTCTCCACTCGGAAGAGGGTTATAGCGAACACCACAAGTCACAGCGACAACACCAGTCGACAAGACAACAACATTGTCTTAGCGACATGAACATTTCACAAGGATTCAGAACAGCTAGTCAACTAGACATCAATAATGTCACACTAACTTTTCCCTTTAGGAGTTACATGCCAATAAGAATTCAGGCACATTTTCCAACAATCTCTCACTTGACGAAGATGTTACTGACACCTCCATAGCATAATAAAGCTACTAAAATTCATGGGCCTTGAGGCCCATCGAACTGGCACACCACCTGTACTTGTCTGTGCTCATAGGCTTCGTCAATGCATCTGCAACATTCTCCAGAGTATCCACTTTCTCCAAAGAGACCTTCCCATCCTCCACCATATCTCGTACAAAGTGATACTGTACATCTATATGTTTCGTTCTGGCATGGAAAGTAGGATTTTTTTCCAAACATATAGCACTCTGACTGTCACAGTAAATATTAATTTTTCCTGCATCAAATCCAATATTAGAACACAAACATTTTAACCAGATTGCTTCTTTATAGGCATGTGTAGCTGCCATGTATTCTGCCTCTATAGTGGACAATGTGACTACAACTTGTCGCTTGCTCATCCAACTTACTACATCACCATTCATCATGAAAATATATCCATTGGTGGATCTCCTATTGTCAATGTCCCTTTCCCAATCAAAATCCACATAACCTCGAATGTTGAGAGTTCTCTGTGATTCAACCAAGTTGCCATGGTAACACAAAGCATAGTTTGAAGTTCCCTTCAGATATCTAAACACTCTCTTCACAGCATCCCAATTTGTCCTTCCAGGATTAGTCATAAACTGACTAAGTACTCCCACTACTTGGGCAATGTCTGGCCTTGTACAAATCATTTCCTACATAAGGCTACCAACTACACTAGCATAAGGCACACTAGTCATGTCCTCCATCTCAGTAGGACATTTTGGAGAGTCTTCAATAGATAGCTTCGTTCTTTGCAAAATTGGAACAACTAGCTGCTTGCAATCAGTCATACAAAATCTCTCTAGAACAATCTTGATGTACTTACTTTGAATGAGCCAAAGTTTTCTATTTTTCTTATCACTGGTTATTTCTATTCCCAGAATATACCTTGCTACACCAATATTTTTCATTTTGAACTTTGCAGACAACTGAGACTTAATATCAGAAACCATTAGCTCACTATTTCCTATGAACATCATGTCATCAACATATAGAGCAATAATAAGAACACAATCACTTTCAACTTTATAATACACACAGTGATCAGATTTTGATCTTACACATCCCAAAGATAAAAAAAAAAGTATCAAACTTCTGGTACTACATTCTAGGAGGCCGTTTTAAACCATACAGAGATTTCTTCAACTTGCAAACCAGTCTTTCTTTACCTTTTTCCACAAAGTGCTCTAGCTGGGACATATAAATTTCTTCTTCAAGATCACCATGAAGAAACGTTGTCTTCACATCCATCTGTTAAATATCTAAGTCATACATTGTTGCAAGTGACAAAAGAAATCTAATAGATGTCAGCTTAGCTACAGGAGAAAATATTTCTCCATAATCAATTCCCTCTACCTGGGAAAAACCTTTTGCAACCAACCTTGCTTTATATTTTTCTACACTACCATCTAGACCAATTTTTTTTTTAAATACCCATTTGCAGCCCACTGCTTTTCTGTCTTTAAGCAATGGCACCAAACTTTAGGTATCATTCTTTTCTAATGATGCCATTTCTTCATTAATGGCTTCCAATCAAGAGTTTGAATCAGACATTTTAAATGCCTCTTTCACAGTCCTAGGTTCATTAGTGCTAGAAATTAAAGCATAGGCACAAGTAGACTCTATTAAGGAAAACCCATACCTATCAGGTTGCTTTCTTTCATGAGTTGACCTCCTCATAGGCTAAGGCTGAGGTGGTTCTTCATCTTCTTCAAAAATTTCAGAGCTACTTGAGCTTTCCTCAGTATTAGGTACATTTTGATTTTTCAATTCCTCTTTATCTGGTGTCGGAGGAATTTCTGCTACATCCTTTTTATTTTATGATTTCTTCTCTGACTGCAGATCCAATGTAGAAGGCTTCAGCTCACGAAAGATAACGCTCCTGATGTACAAAACCTTCTCAGTCTCAGGATTCCAAAGCTTGTATCCTTTTATGCCAACACTATAGCCACTAAAAATACACTTTACAACTTTGTTTTCCAACTTAGATCTTTTTTCAAATGATACATATGCATGTGCCTCATAGCCAAAGACACGAATATGTCTCAAATAGGGCTTCTTTCCAGACCATGCTTCCAAAGGCATCTTCTCAACAAGAGCAGAGTTAGGAGAACAATTTACCAAGTAACATGATGTAGAGACTACTTCAACCCAAAACTTCTCCTCCAAGCCAGCACTGCTCAACATACTTCATGCTCTTTCCATTACTGTCCTATTGAACCTTTCAGCAACTCCATTTTTTGTGGAGTGTAAGGTGTAGTCTTATGTCTTTTAATCCCATGATCTTTACAGTACCTTTTGAATTCATCTAAACAAAACTCACCACCATTGTTAGTCCTTAAACATTTTATTTTCCTACCAGTTTGATTTTCTACAAGGTTTTTAAATTCCTTAAACCGACTAAACACTTATGATTTACTTTTTAGAAAATATACAACTGCTCTTCTTGAATAATCATCAATAAATGACACATAGTATCTTGATTTAGATAAAGAAGGAACATTCACTGGACCAAACACATCAAAATGAATATAATCAAGCAAACCAGAAGATTTGTGAGGACTGGAATAAAATGAAACATGATGTTGTTTTCCATATATACAATGTTCACAAAATTTGAACTCAAGGTTACAATCTTCAAGCCCTTCTACCAGGTTTTTATTTTTCAAGGTTTTCAAACCTTTCTCACCAATGTGGCCTAGCCTATGATGCCAGAGCATAGTCTTTTCTACTGGAAGTTTAACCTCCATGGATTTTACATCATCAGGAACATTTTCCTTCTTATTTCCATGAGTGGCCTTAGGTGACTTTGCAGAGACACTGTTGCATTGGACAACTAGTGCATCCAGCTTGTACAAGGTACCAATTCGAGCACCCCTATCTAACACCATTGCGCCTCTAGTCATCTTGTAGCCATTTCCAGAGAACATGACATGCACTCCAATATCATTCAGTTTACTTACAGAAGGTAAATTTTGAGCCAGACCTGGTATATGCATCACATCATTGATTCCCTTCACTCTTCCATCAGGGAATTGAATTCTGACTCTTCCACGGCCAACAATTTTGAAAGATGAATCACTTGCCAAATACACCTTTCCACCATCGTAGTTTTCATACTTCATGAACTAGTCTTTATGAGATTTCATGTGGAAAGATGCTCCAGAATCAATCATCCAAACATCATCAGATTCCTGTGCAACCAAGGCTGCAATGAAGGCATCTACATCACTCTGAGAAGAATCATTGTCAGAAGAGGTCTTCTTTTTCTCTTCCTTGCAATCCTTTCAGACATGACCAAGTTTCCCACAATTCTAGCACTTCACCTTGGACTTCTTTCCAGGAGACTTTGATCTCCCTTCTGATTTTGACCTGGATTTCTTGTCCTTCTTGCCTTTCTCCTTCGATCTACCTCTAACAGCAAGAGCCTCCTTCACCATCTCTGAAGATTTCCTTCTCATCTCTTTTGATAGCAAAGAAGAAACAACACCTTCCATCTTGAATGTGGATGTTGTACTCCCAATTTCTATCACCAGATGATCCCAAGAATTAGGCAAAGAACATAGCAGCAGCATGTAGCAATCTTCTTCATCTATCTTCACACCAACAGATGCTAACTGAGCAATCAACATGTTGAAAGCATTCAAGTGATCAGCAACAACAGCTCCATCCCGCATCTTCAAAGAGTACAACTTCTTCCTCAAGAACAACTTGCTCACCAAGGACTTGCCCTAATAAATAGCACCCAGTCTTGTCCACAAAGAGGCTAAAGTCTTTTCTTCATGCACATTTAGAAGAACAGATTCTGCTAAATAGAGCCTTATTAGCCCTTTTGATTTTCTATCTGCTAGGTCCCAATCCTATTGCTTCATGTCTTGAGGTTTCGTTCCAAACACAATATTCCAAAGATCTTGGTCCACTAATAGATCTTCCATTTTGAGTTTCCCCAACTCAAAATTGCTACCATTGAATTTTTCTATTTCAATCTTTCTGGATGTGCTTGCCATCTTAATTTGTAATTAAATTATTAGACCTCCACCAAACTCCCATTGAAAAAGAATTGACACAAAAAACCCAACCCACTCACAAGGATAACACAACTAGCCAGGTTCTGATGCCACTTGTAAGGAAAGCAGAGGTGCTGAAACAACTTTCCTAACATCAAAACCATAGGGAAGAATGCAAACAATACTTTTAATTTCCAAATTACAATCCAATTAAGACACATGAAAAATTTATAGAAACGAAAAAATACACAAAGACAAATGAACACCAGATTTACGTGGGAAAAACCCTTTCGAGAAAAAAACCCACCACACCAAGCCGAATCTCTTTGTATTTCAGTAACCAACAAATTACATACGTTGTAGAGACACAACTCTCTGGTATATATTTTACAGTTGCTTCATTCACTGTTCAATCTACTCTCAAAGATTCGATGACACTCCAAATTAGAATGATTACTTTGAATCTTACCACATTCTGATTTCATCCTCTATTTATCCTTATCTGCAATTACCCATCGTAGAAAGTTTCCATTTCAGGGTAGATTTTTCCTTGCAGACAGTTCAGTTTTAACGTCGCAACTGCTGCAAAAAACCAACTGCCAACTATTTGAATTTCGCTTCCTCTGATTGGTCCATGAGACACCACATAGGATAGTCATCACGTGGTCAAGGGCGTTCAATATGTATTCACATGTCGGTGAGACACAAGCACTGTTTCCCCGATGCTCAAAGGCTTCACTGTCGATATCAACATAGGTTCCAACAGTCGGCAAGATGATATAGTGAACGCCACGAGACATATGGAATCCACTAACATCCATTGCATTCCTATTGGAATCCATCTATCAGCAAGAGCTACCCCATCGGCATGATCAATGAGACCTCCCACCGACCTCCAGTTTGAATGCATCTGCCATTGCTATCGCTAAGACATCCAGCTGTCCCCAAGTGTTTCACCGAG
Source organism: Sequoia sempervirens (assembly GCA_007258455.2). Classification (NCBI taxonomy): domain Eukaryota; kingdom Viridiplantae; phylum Streptophyta; class Pinopsida; order Cupressales; family Cupressaceae; genus Sequoia; species Sequoia sempervirens. Next base: position 84,354 of record VDFB02374571.1, on the reverse strand, counting down.
ACCTCTTATGTCACTTTGAATTCACACAACCATCGGTGAGACCTCACGAGTTAGCGAGATGTCATACCGAAAGGTAAGGGTTCCACCGAATAGTCTACCTCTTTCACCGAGAGGTCATAGCGAACACAACATGTCAACCCAAAGACCATATACTATCGGTGAGACTTCAACAGTCGCTGAGAGTTCTTATTGAGTGTTCAAGTCTCTTCCTGATGACTCTGAGTGAAACGTTGTCGGCAAGACAATCCTCCATCGCTAAGAGTTCATACCGAGGCCTTTGTGTTACTCTGATGACCCAGTCGCCATGAGTCTCCCCGACATCCGCTAGACACTAACCCGTCGGCCAGAGGTCTCCACTCGACAGAGGGTTACAACGAACACAACAAGTCATAATGACAACACCAGTCGGCAAGACAACAACATTGTCTCGGCGACATGAACATTTCACAAGGATTCAAAACAGCTAGTCGGCTAGAGATCAGTAATGTCACACTGACTTTTCCCTTTAGGAGTTACATGCCAGTAAGAATTGAGGCACATTTTCCAACAGTTTTCATAGAGGCCAAAAGAGTATAGTGGCATAGATGATAGGAAGCGATAAATCATTTGCAAAAGTATGGAATGAACTACCATTATCACAAACCTTTGGGAAAAGCTAGGAAGAGAGGTAAGAAAAGAGTGAAATGTGTCTATGGTGCAAGAAGGAAGATAAATAAAGTACAAGAAGATTAGATTCTCCTATCAAAGTTACAATAAAGTTATAAGAGTGCAAAACTAAACTAAGGAGTTTAATATAACAATGAAAATTTAAATTCTAAATAGACTCAACTAACACAGAAACATTATCTAGGAATAGACAAACAGACATGATGTTTGTTCTTATCTAAGTATATTTCACTTATGCACACTAAATATATTTATAAGCAATATTACTATGTTTTTGCTTTAGAAATATATAAAATAGAAAGGAACTTTCTTCTGATGGTCACAATTTTAAAGTTAGATTATTGATGCAGACCAAAAATAAGATGCAAATGCAAGAAATATTGAATTGTACACATAGTGACCAAAAAATTATAAAACAAAAACAAAATGCATGATGCTAGCAACAAGAATAATATAGGGAAATAAGAAAATAACCAAAAATAAGTTAAACAAAAAATGAAACTTATGCTCACCAAAATGTAACAAATTATTAACAACCTTTAATTTTAAGTAGATTAAGTTTATCCTTTTGTTGTATGTTAATTAAACTAATAAAAAATGAAAATTTAAATGATAAATTGTGCATTGCCTTTTACTCATTCAACTAATAGCACCTCTAAATATGAAAAATGCATAGCTACTAGTGGATCTTCGATTATTTGAGTCACTTGTTGAATATGTATCAAAAAATCCCTATATGTCCAATAACAATCACATCATCAAATCATGATAAATTAATAAATACTTAAAAATCCCTGGAAAATATATAAATATCCTATTGACATGAATCTAATGCTCTCTACTAGGGTTAGACATAAAATTTCTAAGAACTCCCACTACTTTGGGAATATTTGATCTAGTACAAACCATTATATACATTAGGCTTTCAAAAACACTAGAATAATGCACATTATATATAGTATTTACATCATTATCTAACTTAGGAAAATTATCCAATTAGACATTAGTGCCTTTAATTAAAGTAGTACTCAAGTTTGTAATCGTGCATAGGAAACCACCATAAAATAGTGTCAACATACTCTAACTAAGACAAAACATTATGTGAGCTCAATCATTGTCGATTTATATTCCCAAAATGAACTTATTTTTCCCTAGATCCTTCATGTCAAATTCTCTATAAATTGGAGTTTTAAGCTCCCTAATCATGGTCTTAATGTTACCAATAACATGTTATCCACATATAAGCCAATAATTAGAATTTTATCACCAATACACTTGATATAAGTACAATGATCCTATTTGCTTCTAACAAAACCCAACTTCAAAGGAAATCCATCAATTTTTCGATACATCCAAGGAGTTTGTTTCAAACCATACAAAGGTTATTTTAGCCTACAAACCATATTTTCTTTTCCTTTTACTTCAAACCCATTTGGCTATTGTATGTAAATTTTTTATTCAAGATCCACATGCAAGAAAATAATTTTAACATCCATTTTCTCAATCTCAAAATCACAAACTATAGATATTAATAATATAAGATAATTTAGAAACTAGAGAAATTTTATTGAAATTAATTCCCTCTCTAGGAGTATCACTTGGCCACCAATTTGACCGTGTACCTCTCTAACTGACAATTTTCTCCCATTTTATTTTAATATAGTCACTTGCAACCAATGGTATTTCTTCCCTTAGTAACACTAATAATATCCCATGTGTCACATATATCTAAGCCCATCATATCAGATTAATGAATTAATAAGCAAAATATTTCCTAATCTTTGATATCCATTCTATATTTTTTTCTAAGCTTAAAATAAAGCTATAGTAGGGAATATCTAGTCTCATATTGTTGCTTAAATTTGACATTTGCCTTAAAAAAATCCTTCTAGTTCATTTGTCACATCATCTATTTCTAATTCTCAATCCTATACTTCTTCCTCATCATCACTAACATCTATACATGTACTCTTCTTTGTCATGTCTTAACTATAATCCCTTTTATCATCTTCACTATATTAAAAATTATCACTTCTCTTGGTATTTCTTTGTGTGCCATGCCTTCTTCCCAAGCCCTATATAGTTGTAAGACTTCACATTGTCACCTAGAAAAAAAATATAGAGCTTCTTCTTTGAAACAAACTAGCAAACAACCACTCTAATACCACTTGGTTCAATCAAGATCAAGGAGATTAATTAAAATTCACCAAAATTTGCAACCAAACATAAATTTGTACACTTCAAACAAGTGTCTAAATAATAGATAATTGACAATTTTTTATTTGTGCTTATGTACATCTTTACAAAATGTACAAGAAGATATAAGTTCTTGGTGAATACAAAACCCTTTTTTAATAGGCCTCTTCTCACATATAATAGATTATTTAACCAAGATCTTCTTTATACAAAATTCTTCTCATCAATCTTCATCTCAGGTTCTTCTTTCTCTTCTTTTAACCTTAGTGTATAGGCTTTGTTTTTCAACAATTTTTACATTCTCTACATACTATCTTCATAATTCATACCCTTTATTCTAATTCTAATACTTCTATTATTTTTTTCTTATTCTTACTTCTCCTTATGAAACATAAATTGAGTCCTCTCCTCTACCTTGCCACAATTAAGAAAATATGGCTATTTTCTACCAAAACTAGTTGTCTAACCTCTTAGGGCTTCCTCATGTTTCCAATAGGGAAGGAATGATATCCATGATGATTTAAATGACCAAGTGCAAAATTAAGCATTTGATCACCTAATAGCAACAAATAACATTTATAAGTTGAGTTGATAAGGAAAGTGGTAAACATGATTTCCATGAGATCAAGGAGAATAAAAATTCATGTCTAATAGGAAGATAATTTGTCCAAACATATAACAAAATTATAAATTTGCTAGTAAGGTTAATAAAACTGCCAAAAAAACAAGGAAATGA
>VDFB02374571.1:0-79526 GCA_007258455.2 Sequoia sempervirens | reverse complement strand
AAATATGAGGCCTTCCTTGTATAGGTAAGGTGAGAGGATAAGTGAACATGATATTATAACATGTCTCACAATCATATGATATGAGACACAAAGAGACAAGTATCATATAATTTACAGAACCATAAGTAAACTTAATTGACAAGTGTGAATAGGGCCTAGAAGGGGAACTAGTTAGGTAATGTCCTTATTCACACCAGCACCCCCCTTAACTGCAACATCCTTATCCACACCGACATCCCCCTTAACTAAAACTTAGGGAGGAAAAAAATGCATGAATGCAAAGATACATAGATAGCTCATGGCTACTAGGCCATGTTAGGTACCCATGTATAAAAGATCTCTCACAAACATAATAAAGGAAAAAATATAGTAGGAAAAATCCCCTCTCCAAAAGAGAGAATACATGAAAATAAACATGTACAAGTGATTGAATAAGGACTTAGTATGGCCTCCCAAGGACTATATCCATTATAAATATAGATTAAACACCCCCCCCAATAGGAGAGAAATAATGACACTTCAGATCCCCACATAATGAAGTAGCTCTTGTGCCAATGGTGATTTTTTGAAGGCATAATAATCTAATGCTTACAAACAAAATTCCTCCCCTTGGAAAGAAACAAATCCAATGGCATACATAGAATAAACTCCACATACAAGAAAAGAGATGAGGGAAGAAGTTTCATGGTAGGTGTATTTGAAAAATGCTTGAGTGTTTCCGTGCTAGAGTATACCATAAAAAAATCAAGTGCAATCCTAGTCAAAGAAGATGACAAATCAAGACCATGTGTAAGCTCATAAAGAAAAATATCCAAAGACAATGATGATGGGATAAAAATTATGTTGTAGATGTCATCAAATTGGAAATGAATATCCTCAAGTGTGTCCTCCAAATTTGTAATATGAGATTCATAAAACAAGTCTAAAATGCCTATCAAGAATTCATCCCATAAAGCTAAATATGAAAGACTATGATGGTCTTGTTGAACTATATAAAACTCTAATGAAACAAGAATGAGGGGAGTCTCAATCAATGATTCTAGAAAAGGAATCAATGAAGGTCAAGGATCAATAACTATCTCTACAAGAGGAGAAGGATAATTTAAAGAAACCTCATCATCTAAACATGCAAAGCTCTCCAAAGAAGCAAACTCCTAAATTGTATCATAGTCATATGGTATATGATTTGAATTATCAAGAGGTACAAGACAATTTGAAATACAATCATCTAAGAATGGTCAAATATTAGGATCTATATATGTCTCCCAAACTTTGTGATGGGTTTTTCTATTAGCCTATTTTTCTGTTACTTTCATGCATACTTTCAGACACTTTTAGATATACCTTCCAAACAATACTCATATATTACATGCTATCTTTTCATACCTATTATACAAACTTGGACTTAAATCTTAGTAATGGAAATATGGTTATGACATAATAGTATTGCATGGTTTATATGTGATCATGTATGAAATGTGGATGGAATTCTATGTTTTAATTATGGTAGTTAGTGTTAGAGTAATAAGTTATTTCACTTAATTAATTTAATCATATTGGTTAATTAATTAAGTCACTTATCACTTTAGTTACTTAAACTAAACTTAAGCACATTAATAATTAATTATTTGTTAATTATTAAGTGTGCACACTAGGGTTTCCTTTTAAGGTTATTCATACATTGCTTTTATAAAGCAATTAATCTCTTGTATTTTCTCAATTCTTGAATATTATTCATTTGCACATCTTCATGCAAATTGCTCTGATTTTTTTTGTTTTTCTCTTGTGAAGGCTTTTTCTAGTTTGCATATCTAATCTTGGATTCTAACATGGTATCAAAGCCTTGATTTGCAACCCCTTTGTTATAACTATAAAAATCTGATGTTTTCACATGTTGATTTTACTCATAGACTTCCAAATTTGGTCCTACCGTGTGCATATTCCACTCATATTTTGCCATATTGCCCCTTTGAATCCATTGAGTCATGCAGTTTTTACATTTTGGTTCCTATCGGCGTGAGAACACCATTGTCTCCCCAACCCATTGTGCGTTTTCTGCTTGCATAAGTTTGAGTTGCCTATCGGCAAGACTTATTATTTGTCATAGCGACTAGATTTTACTTACAGGTGGTTGTCGGCGAGACCTTGGTATTGTTTCGGTGATCGAGGATGGGCACATCGGCGTGAGTTTGGCTATCGGCATTGGTCATGGCAAGGCTCCTTTGTCTTGCTGACCAATGCGTTGAGGGGTCTATCGGCGAAGGCTATGGGTATTGGCATCATGTCCTAGAGAGTCTCTCTTGTCTTCCCGACTGGAGTTTTAAGTTTCATTTCAGCAAGAGTTTGTTTGCGGCAGGAGGTCATAGCGAAAAGGTCGGGTTTTGCCAATAATGTTCAAATTGGATTTCTCTCGATGTGAGAATGGCTTTTTCTCGGTGATCATGTGTGCTCAGTTGTTTCGGTGTAACAAAATGCTCTACATGATGTCTCGCCGAGGGTTGGAGGTTATAGCGACAGAGGATCCTCATCGACAGGAAAAATCTTATGTCTCAGCGACTTGAATATGGATGTTGGCTTTTGGTGAAACATAACATTCTGCGTGAGGTCTCCGCAATTGTTGGATGTTATGGCGACACACTTGATGGGCACTCATCGGTAGGAGATACATAATGTCATAGCGATATGAAAGAAATGAAGGAGCTTTCAGAGTGACATAATTTGCTCTATGAGAGGTCTCCCCGAGGTCAATATGTCTGGCGAAGGGCATGAAATGTGTGGACTCTATCGGTAAGAATGTACTATTGTCACGGTGACTATTATGTATCTTGTGGTCTTTCGGAAAAACAAAATGAATTCTCTATAGGGTCTCTGCGATAACGAAGAATCATAGCGACACAAAAGATAAAGGGCTTTTCAGCGAGACATAATGTGATCTGCAAGATGTCTTCCCGACACCATAAAGTTATAGCGACTGTGAATGAATTAAGAGGTTCATTTTGATAGAACATTTTCTTGTGTCTCGGCGACTGAAATAAATATAACACATGGGTGCTCTCGGAGTGACATAGGGTTTTCGATATGATGTCTCCCTGATATCACGGAGCTATGGCGAAACACAAAGGAGACATAAGGATGCTTCCTGACTTCAGCGTAGCGAACAGTTGGTCATGGCAAAAGCAAATAACACAAGGAATATAGGAACACGGGCAGACATCGATCAACGTTATAATTGCCTTTGGCATACTACTGCCCTGTCTCACTGACTAGTTCACTGGTGAATAACAAAATTTCGAACACTGAGGCCGACATGTATAATGCTTGAGAACCATTGCAGGCCGACTTGATTGGAGCCCGATTTCCATGGTGGTCGACATGATTTTGAAGCGTTTTGTTTTTCTCATGCTGGTGTATAAGTATGCTCTCCCAAATGTAATATGGCGGAGATCAGATTTTAGATCATATATAGTAGATTAGGAATGGCTACATTAGAATAGATTTCTCTTATTAAAGACTATGTGCATGTTTTAAATGGCGAATCCAATGAAAGTCAGCTGGTGTGGCAGGTTATTTCTAGTGTCAATTGTGTGTTGAACTTATTGAAAAGTATTGTTGAAGCTGTCTCCAATTTGATTCTTTCTGGTTGTTCAAATTGACATAACAAGTTTATGTTCAGTTTGTCAATGCACATTTGATGTATTTGTGTGATTAATCAATTGGTTCTCTCAAGTAGAGATTAAATCCTTTTCGTTGATCACAGTAATCAGGAAGATTCATGTAGATTATTAAAGTAGAGCTTAGTAGTCATAATCTTGCATTGTTTATACAAATTATGAACAGATCATATGCTTGCAATTTGATTTTCTGCTAGAATATGTTGCCCACTTCTGTTTCATTCGACTCTGCATACCCAATAAGGCACTGGTCTCTGCATTTCATCATTTTGAATTCACTTAATTTCTTTACATCTGTTAATTAAGCATTTTAGGATTTAGATTAAGAAGATTGCTATCAAGTTTGACTTTATTTGTTCACTCTGATTTGCCATTGCGGACAAAGCATTTTAGAAGGATAATCATAAGATAAGTCTACTCAATTCAAAAGGTACACCTACCTGGGTTTAGCAATGCCTAAAGAGTAGAAGGTTGAGTTCTCTTGGCCTTGTTTGTTACCCTAAAACGTATCAAGAGATTGGCAGCCTCTTGAGGCATTCTTGCATGCATTTTTGAGAGCTAACAAATTGGCGACTCCGCTGGGGATTACATCAGAAAATTTGGTTGAAGACCATCATATAAAGTCAGTGAAGAAAAGATTTGTAATTTGAGAAGATTCAGAAGGAGTGATTCCGCTGGGGAAAAGATCAAAAGTAATCATTTTCCTACTTTTGGAAAAGTAGGTGGTGACTCTAAAAGAAACATTGCATTTGTTCAAATATGATAGGAAAAGATCCTCAATGATCTGAAAATGGAGGGTAATCAGGGAAGACCTATTGATCATGATACTCCTCAAGTTGATTATGAATCTTTAACTTTTGAGGAGGTCAAAGTACTGTATGAGTCTTAGAGAAAGGAAATAGAGGAATGGCAAAGGAAAAGGCTGCAATTGGACCAACAACTATTACAATTAGGAGAATTCTACAATGAAGATGAATACATAAATGTGGGAGGCTGTTGGGCCCCTCGAGCGCTTGATATTACAAATGGAAATTTCTACAATGGAGGCGGTACATATCACGCACAGCAAAAGCAAGAAAATGCTTATGCAGTCCCTCCTGGACAAAGATTGGCAAGTTATCAAGAATGTCAGTGTGATCAGTGTCAAGTACAATGCCAGTGTGATCAGTGTCAAATGCAATTGGAAAGTTATCGAGAATGTCAATGTGATCAATGTCAAGGGCAACACAATTCTGATTCACTTGGAGATATTAGCCAGAATCTACAACAAGGTATGTATGAAAACCAACAATCTAGAGATGATGAATATTTCAAAAGTCTTTGGGATGCTTTTCTTGACATAAGGAGGTATGATGGAGAAGATTTCACTTCTCTGTACAATAGAATGAGAGAAATTTGTATACAGTTAACTTCTCACCATAGGCCTACAACGACCATGTTTACTAAGCAATTCATAAAGGTATGGGAGCCTAATTCAGTTCATTGGTCAGACTTATCAATACAACAAGTTTGTGATCACTTGAATAAGTTCATTGATGCCATGGAGAAGAAAAGGTATGAGAACACTATCAATGTTGATTCCAATGATTGTACTTTTGTTGAGTATAGAGAAATTGATCAAGCAATGCATCCAATAGATGATGAGATATGTGCAAGTCGGTATGATTCCTGTGATAGCTTGCATAATGAAGATGAAGGTACAAAATATCTCTCTTGCATAACAGATTGTGACAGGGAGAGCAGTGTGTGTTATGAGGGATTAAATGAGTATTTAGATTTTGAAGATGCATCTGTGGATTTTGATCTGTAGCAAGGGGATTCTTCTACCTCTTATGAAGATCAGGATGATGAGGCAATGGGAGATGTTGACAGTGAATACATAATGCCTCCAGCTGCAGTTGAAAGCCATGAGGACACATTCGATGAAGAAGAGGTTTGTACATTTGAAAGTGGTTTCCAAATTTTTTCAAGCCCATTGCATGATGAAGTCTTAAAAGAGGATCAGATAATGTTTTGCAAAGATTTTCCCCAGAATGAATTTCAAGTATTTTCAGATGCACTTGATGTTGAGAAAAAGGTATTTTTAGATAAAGGTGATGTGTCAAGTTATGGAACAAGTGACTGTGCTGGTAATTTTTCATTCTTTGATGATCCTGGGCCTCTTTTTGATGATGACAAAAGTGATGAGTATGACTGTAACAATGTGGAAACGTGTTTACTCAGCTATGAGAAAATTTTAGATTTGTTAACTCTTGATTATCAAAGATATATACATAAGGGTGATCTTGAAGCTCTATGTCCAGTTGATGGTGAAACTTTTGAAGTTGACCAAATGCATGTGTCTGTTGAAGAAGAGGTATGTGATTTTGAAATTTCTAACTCATGTGGAGAAGACTTTTATCTACATACCACTGATGGCAGTGTTCTAGATTTGATTGGTTCATATATGCTTAATATTGAAGATTTGAGTCATAAGGGTATCAAAGAGGTGCAAAAGGTTTTAGATTTGTTTAATGCAGACAATGTTGATATGACAGAATTTTTTGATTCTCAAAAGAAGCACTTTGATGGTAAATTTTCAATTCAGCTGGGAGAATGTTTTATAATACATAACAATGAGAAAGATAATAAGGAATGTTGTATTTCATATGCATGCATTTTGAATGTTGAAAATAACAGGGGTTTGTCCCAAGATGTTGAAGAATTTGAACTTTAGGATGGTGTAGGGATTTTGGGCCAAACTGAGCATGATGATACTCTAAAAACTTGCAATAACAATGATAGGAAATATTGCATGAGTATCTTCAGGAAGAATTTGATGAACTCAACACAAAACCAGATGTTTGACAGGGGAAAGCTTGGTTTGAGTTTCAGATTGTAACAGCTGAGGAAAGGTGAAATTAAAACACAGAGGATTAGGGGTTGACAGTGCATGGACAACTCTTGTGTATCCTCTCTAAATTTCTTTCCATGCACAATAGTTTAGGGTTTTGGTTCATCTCCATCTTGCATTCATTTTTCTTTTATTCCATCATACTGCTTGTCCTTTTCCTTTTTGCTCATTTTTGTGTCTAGTCTGCTCACCCAAAGATTCTAGATCCTTGCAATGATCTTACTATCATTCATCCCCAGACGGAGCCACTGTTAGAACTACAAAAATTTGATGTTTTCACATGTTTATTTTACTCATAGACTTCCAGATTTGGTCCTACCATGTGCATATTCCACTCATATTTTTCCATATTGCCCCTTTGAATCCATTGAGTCATGCAGTTTTTACATTTTGGTTCCTATCGGCGTGAGAACACCATTGTCTCCTGGACCCATTGTGTGTTTTTTGCTTGCATAAGTCTGAGTTTCCTATCGGCAAGACTTATTATTTGTCATAGCGACTAGATTTTACTTACAGGTGGTTGTCGGTGAGACCTTGGTATTGTTTCGGCGATCGAGGATGGGCACATCGGTGTGAGTTTGGCTATCGGCATTGGTCTTGGCAAGGCTCCTTTGTCTTTCCGACCAATGCGTTGAGGGGTCTATCGGCGAAGGCTATGGGTATCAACATCATGTCTTGGCGAGTCTCTCTTGTCTTCCCGACTGGCGTTTTAAGTTTCATTTCGGCAAGAGTTGGTTTGCAGCAGGAGGTTATAGCGAAAAGGTCGGGTCTTGCTGACAATGTTCAAATTGGATTTCTCTCGGTGTGAGAATGGATTTTTCTTGGCGATCATGTGTGCTCGGTTGTTTCGGTGTAACAAAATGCTCTACATGACGTCTCGCCGAGGGTTGGAGGTTATAGCGACAGAGGATCCTCGTCGGCAGGAAAAATCTTATGTCTCAGCGACTTGAATATGGATGTTGGCTTTCGGTGAAACATAACATTCTGTGTGAGGTCTCCCCGATTGTTGGATGTTATGGCGACACACTTGATGGGCACTCATCGGTAGGAGATACATAATGTCATAGTGATACGCAAGAAATGAAGGAGCTTTCGGTGTGACATAATTTTCTCTATGAGAGGTCTCCCCGAGGTCAGTATGTCTTGGCGAAAGGCATGAAATGTGTGGACTATGTCGATAAGAATGTACTATTGTCACGAGACTATTATGCATCTTGTGGTCTTTCGAAAAAACAAAATGAATTCTCTATAGGGTCTCTGCGATATCGAAGAATCACAGAGACACAAAAGATAAAGGGGTTTTCGGCGAGACATAATATGATCTACAAGATGTCTTCCTGACACCATAAAGTTATAGCGACTGTGAATGAAACAAGAGGTTCATTTCGATAGGACATTTTCTTGTGTCTCGGTGACTAAAATAAATATAACACATGGGTGCTCTCGGAGTGACATAGAGTTTTCGATATGATGTCTCCCTGATATCACGGAGCTATGGTGAAACACAAAGGAGACATAAGGATGCTTCCTGACTTCAGTGTAGCGAACAGTTGTTCACGGCGAAAGCGAATAACACAAAGAACAGAGGAACACGAGTAGATAGCAATCAATGTTATAATTGCATTTGACATACTACTGCCCTGTCTCACTGACTAGTTCACTGGTGAATAATAGAATTTCAAACACTGAGGCCGACATGTATAATGCTTGAGAACCGTTGCAGGCCGACTTGATTGGAGTCCGATTTCCATGGTGGCTGACATGATTTTGAAGCATTTTGTTTTTCTCATGCTGGTGTATAAGTATGCTCTCCCAAATGTAATATGGCGGAGATCAGATTTTAGATCATATACAGTAGATTAGGAATGGCTACATTAGAATAGATTTCTCTTATCAAAGACTATGTGCATGTTTTAAATGGAAAATCCAATGAAAGTCAGCTAGTGTGGCAAGTTAATTTTAGTGTCAATTGTGTGTTGAACTTATTGAAAAGTATTGTTGAAGCTGTCTCCAATTTGATTCTTTTTGGTTGTTCAAATTGACATAACAAGTTTATGTTCAGTTTTTCAATGCACATTTGATGTATTTGTGTGATTAATCAATTGGTTCTCTCAAGTAGAGATTAAATCCTTTTCGTTGATCACAGTAATCAGGAAGATTCATCTGGATTATGAAAGTAGAGCTTAGTAGTCATAATCCTGCATTGTTTATACAAGTTATGAACAGATCATATGCCAGCAATTTGATATTCTGCTAGAATATGTTGCCCACTTATGTTTAATTCGACTCTGCATACCCAATAAGGCACTAGTCTCTGCATTTCATCATTTTGAATTCACTTAATCTCTTTACATCTGTTAATTAATAATTTTAGGATTTAGATTAAGAATATTGCTATCAAGTTTGACTTCATTTGTTCACTCCGATCTGCCATTGTGGACAAAGCATTTTAGAAGGATAATCATAAGATAAGTCTACTCAATTCAAAAGGTACACCCGCCTGGGTTTAGCAGAGCCTAAAGAGTAGAAGGTTGAGTTCTCTTGGCCTTGTCTGTTACCCTAAAGTGTATCGAGAGATTGGCAGCCTCTTGAGGCATTCTTGCCTGTGTTTTTGAGAGCTAACACCCTTCTCAGTTTTTTGGAGAATTTCATTATAGAGGACGTTCGGGGTTCCTCGAGGGTTTCATGCCTTGAGCCAATTGATGCAACATTTTGGATCCAATCGGGCATCTCCATTGGATTTAGAGTGCTGGAAAAGGTTAGGATTGGCTTTTATTTCATTGATTTTCATCACCATTTGCTAGATCTGCAAGGGTTTTGTTGACGTGGTTTTTGAGACCGCACCAACACAGAATAAAGTTTCCCAACGGATACCCTATCCTCTCTTGAACAAAGTATTCAACATGCTAAGATTGCAAGTAAGATCATGCTTTCAACTCCAAGGTTTCGAAATACTTAGAATACCCTCAGTTGGTTTGATGTGAATTGCTTTTTTCACAAGGGGACTTACACAATTGTTCAGGATTCTTGCAGTTAACAGTAGGTGAAATGATTTGAAGGGGATTTTGCACGTATGATTTGGAAATAAGTACGTTTTCCTAAAACTAGCCAAAGATGAACGGAAAATAAATGAGTGAAAGGGGTAAGAAGGTTCTAAATTATACTCTAAGGTGGGCGTGGGATCAATCTCAACAAGCTTCAACCAAACTTTGCTCCGCCTCACGCTAGACAGCTTACGTAAAGTAGGTGCAATCTTCAAAGGGATAGTGAGTGATTTTCAAGTCACAACTCAACATCAAGATACCGTCAAAACGACACATACCAAGACATGAGCTACAACTGAAGTTAAGTTTAGGAAATCCTCCAGTAGACCACGCAAGGCAAACTTGTCGTCAGCAAGCTGCTAGTGGTATGGAATGAAACGAAGTGCCTTGATCAATGCCACACATCCACAGCTACCATCTACTTGCATGAAATGAAAATGCTACTTCTTAAACTACTTTATGCTATCTTACGCTACTTGGAATTGAAGGGAAGAAGAAACCTTGCTAGCTAAACACAATGAAGACGAATTTTGCCATCAATGAAAAGATCTTCTATTATGAAAGTGTTACACAACAATTTCTTACAAAATTTTTCAAAGGAAAACCTTCCTTCTCCTCCAAACTATGCTAAACTATCAAGCAAAATGTCTCTTTGTTCTAGCCTCTACTCTGATCTCCAATATCTAGTCTAATCTAATGTCTAATGTCGTACAAATGAGGGGGACTCCCCCTTTTATAGATAGCCCAGTCCAATGGATGGCTAAGATTACAATCAAAAGAGTGGCTAAGATTAAGCCACCTTAGCCCTAACCCTAAAAACTACCAGAATGGGGAGTGGTGCAATAAATGAGCAAAGATTCCCACTCACTCCCAAAAATAGTAAAGGTAATTAATGCCCATTATCAGTCTTCTAGAAGATCATCGTCTAGTAGTGCATTCCCATTCTCCTTCTCTCTGGCTGCAAACTCAATGAACCTACCAAGTACAGCCTTAATCTCCTGAATTGAAATGGGTGGAATGCAATCAAGCTGAAACTCTAACACTGTGACTGACGGTTCATGTCGTGCACAAGATTTTCTCCAAGCAACTAAGGCGTCCTGTGTACTCTGAATCAAGCGGGAGAAAGTAGAGGTGTTCTCGAAATCATCCTATACAAAGGTCTTCACCTCTGAAAAGAAAGGCACCAGCCTACCCCTCAAATTATCAGTAGTCACCTCATCTGGATTCAACCGCCTAGCAAATATGGCCTCGAAAGTATTCTGGACTTCGTCAATGATATTGGCGATAGCCTTTCGTAACTTGGTTGAATTCGCCTATGTCGCGTCGAAGAAACTACGTCCAGTGATTGCTGAAGAATATCATCTAGAAAAGTCATACCTATCATTCTCCTGAATGACCCCTCCATCAATCAGCAATCGCAAAGGAACATGTCTCAATGCCTCAAGACGCTGAATAACCTTGCTCCGATAAACAGAAGCATCTCCCCAGGCCTGATCAACTGCCTCCATCCGTGCCAAAATACTAGAAGCTTGTTGAAAAGAAAGAGCAAGGTCCTCCATAAACTTCTCTGTCTCAACACGAACTCCTGTGACCCACTTATCTGCCTCCTATGCCATCTTCCCTAGCTCCAACAAACCACTAATCGACTCTCTAGGTATCTCAGGTGGAAGCTCTATCGCTGGAATCTCCTGCCCACGAGGACGAGACAACTGTTGCACATATCCTATCAAAGCCTTATGCTCTCTTTTCAACTTCTTGTACTTTCCTTCCTTTTTAAACAATCTATCCTTGAGGGCGAGGTAGGAGTTATCACACTCCTCTACAACTTGTGCACCTGTGGGGCATCCTCACTCCAGAGTTGTGACCACATATTTTTTGGGTACTGCTTCATCTCGGTCACAATCAACCTGTGGCACTACCACGTGAAGGGTGCAAGAGCCATCCTCTTCAGTGGATATCTTTGAAAACTTATGTGCCCTCTTCTTTTGTGGAGGCACGTTGATCCTGTTCAAAAACTCTTCCATCTCAACTGTCGGATCAATCTCTTCACTGGGGCTTCTTCTCATTCTATCTCTGAACCAATCAGGTACTATATACTGTATATCAAATGGCTGTTGTTCTTGTGCCTCTACTTCTCAAACTTGTTCAACTTCTATATCATTCTGGTGAGGCTCATCGGCCTCAAGTGGCTGAGTATCTCCTGAAACTATATCATCATCATCCAAAGCCGCCTCTAACTCATGTTGAAACTAAGGGTCAGTAGTAGTCCCCTCATCAGTTTGCTGATCATCTCTATTAGGTATGTTGATGCTCTGGCCAACTGACTCTCTCCGCAGTGGCTGATTCTCCACTTGCACCTAATTCAATGCATTTCTCTGATTAGCGAAAAGTGAAACCTCCTGTATACTTGGAGAATGCATCTCCAATGGGGTGGGTGCTTCGACTACAACTCTCGGAGGCTCCGACTGAACAGGCTCTTGTCAAACTGGCTCCTTCCTTCTAGATTCTGGGCCTCGTGTGATTTGTTTCTTCCTGCTGGTGGTGGGTGTCCTGTGATCTCCCATCAAATTGTAAGTCAAATCAATCGACCTACCCTTCAATCTGCTCACCCATCTATCAACCCATGCTCTGGTAAATGTCAGGATCGGAATGCAAAGTGTGTCCAAATCCGCTATCTCAGGCTCCGACCAATCCAGGAGTGGAAGTGGAGTATTTCTTACTGCCTCATAATCTGGATGGATGACGTTCATGTCCTCATCCACTTGGTCTGGTACCGGAATGACTTCACACTCCCTAATCATGGTTATCGGCAATCTAGAGAACATTCTCTTCCTAACCTCAGCCTCGTCTGATGCATTAACCCAATAATCTTCAACGTTTGCCTTGTGTTTAAACTCTTCTAATAGTACCCATCTGATATTATTATGTGGATCATAGTGTTGTTGGCTGGTGTGATAGGAAAAGTGATAAAACTGAAGCTCGCTCTCGGCTTCTCTAGCTGCCTGTAGTGAAGGACACACCTCATCAGAATTGCCCATGATAATCGGGAAATCAACACCTCCCTTCTTCTTTTTCTTCTGAATCTTATCATAGGCAACCAATTGCCTCAATATCTCTAACATCAATATTCTGTTGGTTGGGTACTTAGGCAGCCTATACGGGTATGAGGAAAATCCTTGCAGCCTTATGTAAGAGAACTTCGAAAATTGAATAAACCAGCACCCATACCTCTCAATCAATTCTTGGGCTTCCTTCGAGATTCTATGATGCATCCGCTCTTGGAGTGTTCTTGTGATGTGCATGGTGAAGGCGTCATTGACACGCTTGTAGTAAGTGGTGCTCGCTAGATGTAACTGTGGACAAGCCTCGTGAATCTTGAACTGGTGAGAGCCACAACCAACAGGCTCCTTGTATGAAATTCCTCTGTACTTCGTCATACGAGCCAACATGTAAATGATGTAAGAGCTCATATAAAATGTCTTTGTTTTTCTTAGGCTCAGGAGCTGCTCGTGCAAATTGTCACTAATCATTGCAGCCTAGTTGACGTAGTCCTTTCCTTCCAGCACGAGGTTGATGTA
Organism: Sequoia sempervirens; assembly: GCA_007258455.2. NCBI lineage: Eukaryota > Viridiplantae > Streptophyta > Pinopsida > Cupressales > Cupressaceae > Sequoia > Sequoia sempervirens. The sequence continues at coordinate 66,340 of VDFB02374571.1, read as the reverse complement.
GTAAAACATCCATGGCTCGAAAATAAATGACTGCGAGCAACCTCCAACTCGACTCAACATCATGATAAGATCACAATACTCCTACTTCAAGTCTTCTGCTATGATTTGTTTTGGCAGTTTCATACGAGAAGGCCTGGGATTGCTCATCTAGTGAGTATTGATTGTCTCTGTACATCTCTCAAATGCAGAAGCATACAACCGTTCAATTCGCTCCCTTGATTTGTAAATCATGTTTCTATGCACTGGGATTCCAAAAGCTTCTCTAATGGCAGCAGGAGTGAGGTTAGCGAGCACTTGTCCATCTGGTGATACAATTGTTTTGCGATCCTTCTTGTAGCAGTTGGCGCAGTCCATCATCAGCTCCGAACACTGAATGGCTGGTGGGAAACCAACAGCTGCATACAACCCACTTCGAACAGTGTTGTGTGAAGTAGTCGAAGGTTGATGATTGCCAACTCCCATTATTTTTTTCTTGAATGCCTCCAAGTTGAAAGAGCCCAAGTTGGTGTCCGTCAGCTTGCCCAACATCAAAGTAAACTTTGATTCTGGCATAAATGTCTTGCTCAATTTCTTTATAACAGCTTGCCTGGATGCACCGTTATTGTCCTTGCCAGTTGTCCTTGCTTCAGCCATCTACAAAATAATAAACATCCATCAACAAATTAACCTAAATAAAATGCTTGCAGGGGTTGCCAGTCGACTTCAAGAATTTGAGAAGCTGCAATATCATTTCTCATTCGCAAACCTCAGCTTCTTCTTCAATAGATTTCAAACTTCAATCACTTAGAAACAAACTTCTAAGCACGCTTTAGCAACTTAATACTTTAAGAAAATCGCCCAACTTCAATAAGACTTATCAGACTTCTCAACTGGCTGCAGTAACTTCACATTTTAAAATTCGCACTTCTTCAGCTTCAAATTAGTTTGGCAAGTTCACCCTTCTTCAACTTCAAATCGAATCTTAGCAACTCCAACAACTGCAGACTTCAGCTTCAGCAACTAGACTTCTTTCAAATTTCAAACTTTTACCTTCAGCAATGTCTTTTGTAACTTCAAGTGACTTAGAGTAGAAATCTAACTTTGGCAACAATCTCCAGCTTCAACAAAATTTTGAACTTCTACAACACTTGCAACCTTAACAACTTTCAGCCTCAGCAACTCACTGCAAATCGTACTTCTTCAACTGGTGAGGAGAAATGAAAAACTTCTCAGTTCTTATAGCAAATTCGAATTCTAGAAGGAGGCTAAGTTTAGCCAGTGAATTAAATTTCCACTACTTCATTCGAATTTCCCTCCTCTGATATTTTTGACACTTGTCTAAGAATCTCAACCTTCTAGAAGTTCAACTTTGACTACCATACTTCAAATTCACTTTCGAAATTTTTTAATTTAAACTTATCTTTTAATTCACCAGCCGGAGCTCTGTTACCTGAATTCACAATTTACTTCTCTTTGGCTCTGGAAAATTCATTAGTGAAGAACTTGATCGAAATTATCTAGGCAATTCATTTTGAATTCATCGTTCGAAGCATTTTCCTTTCAAAAATCATTTTATTCAAATTTGCCTTAGAAGATTTTAAATTTTCCCTTAGGAAAATTCACAATTCGAGCACCGATCAAATTCCTCATACTGGAGGCCTTGGCGAAGTACAGAAGATGTAGAAATCCATTCCTCATCACAAACGTCCAGTACCCAGAAGAAAATTTTCTCCAAAACGCGATGAATCCATGGGTACACAACGAACGGGTTCATTTAAATTTTAAAAATTTGAACCTTAGAAAAATATTATTCAATCAATTTAAATCCGTTCTTCATCTTTGTGATCATCCTATTGCTCTGACTTGAGAAATTTTAAATCCATCCTGCATTGTCATCATCTTCTAACTTCATCACTGGAAAATTTATTCGTGCTTCAAGAAGAGTTTTATCACCTCAGAGATCTAGGCATATTTTCTAAGGAAGAAAATACTTTTGCCTTAGAGAAATTTTTGAATCACTTTGCATTTTAGAAAATTTTGCCTTAGAGAAATTTTACTCAACTTCTTCCATTTTGCTCTGGTGAGAAAATCTTATCAACTTCACCTAGAAAAATTTTCTTGAGAGCACATCACACTTAACATATCTTATTTTTCACTTGGCAATTTCCAATGCCTTAGAAAATTTTATCACTTTGCAATATTCTCCATTTAAACCTTAGGCGCACTTCATCACCATGAGGAACATTTAACTTCACCACGCCTAGTAGTATCTTCCATCTCCACTTCCAACGCCTAGCTTATTTTATTTTCACCACCTTGGCAATTGTCATTCCTTAGCAATATCATTTTTCACTTGGCGCATATACCATTTGAAGGTGAATATTAAACTCCACCATGCCTTAGGAAATTTTTATTCAAGTCTCCACCTTACACACTTGGGCGCATATGACACTTGAGGAAGGAAAACACATTTCCAACGCCTAGCCAATATTCTCCATCTTCATTTTTAACGCCTAAGATCAACTTTGTTTTCACCACGCCTTGCATTTTACCTCACCACCTTCAACGCCTAGCATATTTTATTCACCCTTTACCTCTGGTTCATATTAGCATGTGTGGAGGATTAAGGTTTACCACGCCCTCTTGTGACTTTTCAGCTTCCTAGATTTTGTCTTCACTTGGCCTTGCTTGGGCGCATCTAAGCACGTATGGAGGATTAGAACTTTGACTTGTTGACCTCTTGGGCGCATATGAACTAGGCCAAAGGATGGGCGCATATTGCCATATGTGAAGGACAAGTTTTTCTTACTTAGAAATTTTTTGATTTGCTTTGACTTGTTGACCTCTTAGCTTCATGGGCGTATTTCACATAGTGAGGTGGATGAAGCTTGAAATATGGGCGCATTTAGGCAAGGGTGAAGGATAAACTTCGTTGACCTCTTTGACCTTCTTGCTTGTTGGGCGCATTTCTTACTTGGTGAAGGATGGGCGCATTTAGCCTTGGGTGGAGGATGATTAACACTTAGAAATTTTTTTAGCATGCCATCACCTTGATTGAGGCCGCATTTGGCCATGCGTGGTGGATATCTTCGTTGACCTTTTGACTTCTCCTTGTTAACTCCTTGTAGCTTGGGCGCATATGATGCTTGATGAAGGATGGGCGCAAATGGAGGGTGGTGGAGGATGAGTTTTTAACTTAGAAAAATTTTCTTAGACATCTCTCAAGGTGGGCACATTTGGCCATATGAGCAGGATGAGACACTTTGACCTCTTTGACCTTCTTCTTCCATGGGCACATTTAGGCGTGATAGGAGAACGAGTGCCAGACTTAGAAAATTTTGTAGCTTTCACCACCTTGGATGGGCGCATTTGGCCATGGCATGAGGATGAGACTTAAACTTAGCCATTTTTTTACCTTTGACCTCCTTTGACTCCCTTCTAGTATGGGCGCATTTTGATGGGTGAGGAGGATATCCTTGCCTTAGAAAATTTTCAACTTTCATGCTTTAAGGTGGGCGCATTCTCAGGTAGTTGCAGGATGAAGTCCAATACTTAGCCATTTTTTTCTTCGTCTTCGCCAGTTTATCCATGCCTGCTATTTATAGTAAGTCTTTCGATTCTTGCATCTCAGAAGCTCAGATTGCCCTGAAATTTTGAACACTGGATCCTCACGCCTTCATCAACCTGTTGACACTGCTATTTTGGGTTGGCTTGCTATTTTTAGCCCATTTCTGAAGGTGGTTTGCTATAAATAGTAACTGCCTGCCTCTGATACCTCCACAACTCCATTTGATTTAAAATTCGAATGAGGCGCTCCTCACCACGTGACCTGCCTGCTAACACTGATGCATGCAGTTGATTTGCTATTTTTAGCCTGTTTCCAAAATGACTTACTATAAATAGTAAGTGCTTCGTTCGTCTTCAAATTTTACCAGCAGATAGCTTGAAGGATGTTGATTGCGGTGGTTTACACCGGTTTTCAAAAATTCTGACTTTTTACCTCTCTTTTTAGGCCCCGAAGCTGGAAACCCTAATTTGTTCTGCATGCGTATCAAATTATCTCCATTTGTTCTCGTTTCTGCTGCATTGCGATCAGCTCGTGATTCTGAAGTGCTAGGAAGCGGTTGTCGGGATGCACCTGCTAAAAATAGTAAGTTCCTTAATAAATGATCATCTCCGTTTGCATGTTACGTCACTGCGAAGCTCTCGAAAAACCCATAAGGAATTTCCAGACATGCAAAGAAAACCCTGATATGCAAACCCTAAAAATAGCCTCTAAAGGTTGAACTCTGAAAGTTGTCATCTCGCTTTGCATGTCACACCATCGCGAAGGTCTCTAAAAACCCAGAAGGAATCTCCAGACATGCGTCAAAAAACTCTGCATATAGGCCCTGAAATTGGCCCCGGAAGCTAAACTGCTAAAAATAGTAAGTTGTCTATTTTCGTTCAAATTTTGCCAGTGAGCAACTTGATGCATTCTGAATGCAGTGTCACTGTCGGAACTTCAAAAAATGTTGACGGAATGCCCTAGATTTCACACTTACTAAAAATAGTAAGTACTCTGAATCTGATGAAAATTTGCTGAGAGCTTGCTGGAAGCATACTGAGAACAGCGTTAGTCTTTATTTTCAATTTGTTCACTTGGTTTGACCTCAAATTGGCAAGGAAGTTCAAAACCCTAATTTTTAGACTTGGCCAGAATTCTACGTTTAGGCTCAACGACAGGCACAATCCTCGAAAGGTAGACATCAGAAAAGAGACGGACAGAGAGAGAGAGACAAAGACCAAATCCAAAATACCAGGATGAAGCAAAAATTAGGGGTCCCCATTTTGAATGGGGCGATGTGTGAAAAGGTCACAACAGGTTTCAAGTTTGGTGATTTTTTCCAAGGTCTGGGGGTAGTTGATTTTTTGGGGCACTTTGGGCACAAACGGAGGTCACCATTGCGTTCGCAATGGCCAAAAACCTTAGGAACACTTGTAAAATCATCAATTTGGAGCAATTGGTTTATGAGGAAAAAAAAAATTGCCAGGGAGGTCATACAACCTCCCTAGCATGCACTCTAAGGCAAGAAATTTCAAAAAAAATAAAAAAAAATTGAAATTTTTATATTAATTTTTGTGTTGCCCACATAGATCAAACACGTCACCGCCGCACCGCCTGAAGCGGCAGCCACCGGGTGGTACACCACTCACCAGCCCCCGCGGGCTTCTTAGCCCTGGCTGCCTCCAGCTCACACCCGCAGGTCACATGGGTGACCAGGGGCTCCGCCCCAACCCCTTACTCACTAGCCCCTGGTTGCGCACACGACCAAGGGCCAATTTTTTTAGCCCCTAAGGCTACTTGTAGGCCAAATTGGGTCTTTTGGAGCAACTTTCACAAAAGCAGGTATAAATTTCACATACGGTGTCGTTTGTTTGCAAACAAGATACCATTGGAAAGCTGATTCCGATGCCAATCCAGTGGTGTAGGAAATTTTTCCATATTTTTCTCTAATTTTATTTTCCAATTCTTTGAACTCAGATGAATCATTTTTTGCTTCGGAGGGCATATCTTTTGACTCGGTTATCTATTTTTCGCCATTCACAGGGCATCAAAAATGTGATTCAATCCTCTACACAGATTTGAGGTCTATTTTTATTAGGGAGTTAGATGTGAACATTGGTTTGCGCATGCACTCTATTTTTGTTTTCATGCACTAGGTTTGCATTTTCTCTTTCTTTTATGCATCTTTTGCATTCTCTCCTTTTACAATCATGGGTTATTGTAATAAATGAACTTATATAAAGTTCTATTAGGGAGGTTTCTTGCATAATAATCTTATTAGAGTGTAGTTGCACTTTTATCTCATCTTCATATTGATGACAACTCGCATGAGCTGTATCTAGATTATATACTTTCTTTTGGCCTCTTCTTGCTCATAGCTTGACACATTTTGGTTCGCATCAATTCAAATCTCAAATTGAGAGCCTATGGTTAGTGATCTTGAATCACATCATATTCACATTGGGTCACATCTCAATTGGTGGTCCATTCATTTTATGGTTAATTTTCCAGAATCTTCATGGTACTTGCTCCTATGGATCAATTTTAGTCACAGTTTGGCATCGGTATCGAGATACACATAGCTTCTAGATTCTTTCATCATATCATTCCATCTTATGGGGGGCATCATTTATTCATCTACTGTTGCTTCATATATTGCAAGGTTGCTCCAGTTTGTGAGATTTCCAGTGTTCCATGGCATTGGGTCTGTTGTTGCATTATCATGATTCTGCCTGAGTCCTTCGGTGACTCTCATATGGTTTCTTGTAAACATAAGTATCTTTCCTTGCTTGCCAAATTCAAGATTCTAGTGTTACTCCACCAGTTTTTTTCCAGTGCTTCTTTGTATTAGGTTATCTCATTGAGGGGGGGTTTTGTCCCACTGGGTTTTCTCCTCTTTCTCATTCATTACTTTCATGCATCTTTTCTTTAGTGTTTTAGCTACTTCCTAAGTTCATCTTAAGGGGGGGTGTTAGAGTAACAAGTTATTTCACTTAATTAATTTAATCATATTGGTTAATTAATTAAGTCACTTATCACTTTAGTTACTTAAGCTAAACTTAGGCACATTAATAATTAATTATTTATTAATTATTAAGTGTGCACACTATTTTTTCCTTTTACAGTTATGCATACATTGCTTTTATAAAGTAATTCATCTCTTCTATTTTCTCAATTCCTGAATATTATTCATTTGCACATCTTCATGCAAATTGCTCTGCTTTTTTCTATTTTTCTCTTGTGGAAGGATTTTTCTGGTTTACATGTTTGATCTTGGATTCTAATAGTTAGTCTTGTGTACATTCTTTATGAATTAACCTTTTTGCAGCCAAGGAAGAACTCTAGCATGTAGCAATTAGAAGTTGTAACCCGCAGCAAAAGGAAGACTGGGACAATAAAACAAGGGAGTTCCATATTAAGTTGAATGCAATAACTATTGTTTGAAGATACCTAATGGAAATTGAATGTGCATCATTATGAAAAGTTAATAAGCATAGGAGAAGAAAAACTTTGAATTGTGTAGGTTCTACCAAGTTTACAATACATTAGTATAGACTCTACATTTTTGGCGCTATTGTCGGGGATGGTGATATCTTCATAGACTTGTTTTCTAAGCTTTTATAGTTTACATTTTTGTTTTCAACGTTAAGACAACTAGATTTACTTATTTTATAACACCAGAAGATACACTAACATTGTGTAGGAATGTTGCTACATAAAGCAATATTTCACGTATGTGGAGACAGAGAAATTCTTTGGGAAAATTCCTTCCCTCTACATTCCAAGAAGCCATAGTAGAAATTGGCGAATCCAGTACTCAAACCGAGGGTAACACTGAAGAAGAAATTTCCCTATCACCAACATCTACTACACTTATAGAGGGAACATACCACTCCATGGCTGATGTAGTGGATGATGATCCTGAACATCTAACATTTGAGCTCCCCATCACTAGCCAGGAAAGGGCTACAATGCTAAAGAATATCCCTCCTTCAGCCTTACCAATCTTTTATGGGTTGATGACTGAGGACCCAGATACATTTATGTTTGAATTTGATGTCTTGTGTAGAAGTTATGATTATACTTTTGATGCTCATAGGCTCAAACTCTTTCCTGCCACTCTAAAAGATGCAGCCCTAAGATGGTTCATGGGATTAGGCAAGGATGTTGTTCTTGATTGGGATACTATGAAGACAATATTCTTGGAGAAGTACCAAGAATATTGTATGGGACCTGATAGGAGGAAATATGACATTTTCAGAATGTCACAAAAGGATGATGAGCCATTAGAAGATTATGTGGAGAGATTTCAACTTGCTTTGAAGAAAAATCCCCAGAACGAGTTGTCTGAAGAATCCCTCAAGTTAGTATTTTTGAGGGGAGTCAATGAGGACTGTATGGATGCCCTCAACCTCATTAGACAAGGAGATATCTCTCATATACCATTTCAAGATATCTGTAAGGTCTACAAGAATTATTCTAGGACCTTTAGTAAAATAACAAGGGGGGATAGGACATCCACTATTGGAAAATCATCTATAGGGGTTTCAAAGATAGAATTAAGCAACCTATTGTCCAACATGAAGGAGGACATCATCAGCCACTTGGAAAATTAGTTGGATACTCTCCACATTAAAAAGAAGAAAGAGGAAGTTGAGGCAATGCTCATTGAATACTGCCCAAGCTGTAGGCAAAGGAAAGCAAACTATAAATGCAAGAGGGTGGCTAGTATCCAACAAGATAAAGTTGAGAAACCTAATTTTCAGCCTCTTAAAGGAGAGGATGGAAAACTCTTTTATATAGCTCAAAGAAATCCATGGAAACAAAGGTAAGGTATGCCACAAGACCCCCTTAGCTTTAATGTATCCTTTCCCATTGGAAATTAAAAAAAAAAATCTTGGAACTCTCAGCCCTAGCCAACAAACCAAAATCAATGGCAAAACCCTCAACAATGGACACAATTCCAACAAAATTGGAATCAACAATAGCCAAATCCTTGATCACAACAAAATTTATAGGGTTCCAATTACAATCCTTAATGGCCAACACAATAGAATTAGTGGTAGCCTCAATGGAAAAGAGGTCAACCATGGAAACAACAAAACATGAACTATCAACAGCCTCTGCTTCCTCCTCAACCCCAACAACAAGCCATCACGCCTCCATCAAATCCTATGTCCCAACCACCCAAGCCACCACAAATACTTACCCAACTTGCACCTAACCCTAACAATAAGCTTGCTCAATCAGATTATACTAATGAAGCTATGCAATACCCCACAGACGGGGTAAGGGTGAGTGATGTCCACCTTAGATCAAGAAAACAACTTGTTGGGAATTCATCCCCTCAAATTACTAAGATGGAGAATGAGGAACTTGTAGTTGAAGTTTCAGACAAAACACCTTTGGAACTTGAGTCAAATTAGGTACACTAAACTACCAAAAGTCCAAATCCACCTTTTCCTAAATGCTTAGCCATTCAAAAGCATCACACACAAACTGAGATAGACCTCCTAGGTCAATTAATGGATGTGAGCATTAATATTCCACTCGTCCAGGCTATCAAATACATCCCTATTTATACTAAAACTATGAGGGACCTATGTCCTAAGAAACTAGGAAAGAAAAGGAAGGATCCTTAGACAGTCCATGTCTTGGGAAACCTTGCAAATATCATGTTAGGGAACATAACCGTCCCTAAGTATATAGACCCTAGTAGTCCAGTAGTGGATGTCAAGATTAGTGGAACGCTCATCAATACTTTGATAAACTTAGGAGCAACAATCAATGTTATCACAAAAGAAACCATGCAGTTACTTTAGTTAGCCAACCTTAGACCTACACAAACTATTTTACAATTGGTTGATAAGTCAACAGTCAAGCCTAAAGGAATCATTGAATATTTAGTTATTGTATTGGATTCTTGGGAATATCCTACTGATTTCATAGTTTTATAGCCAAAGGTTAATCTTTCAAGCTACCCACTCATCCTAGGAAGACCTTGGTTAGCTACAGTTGATGCATTTATAGGTTGTCGGTCTAGCAATATAATAATATCTAATGGGATAGTGACCAAGAAATTGGTCCTCTATCCTCCAACCCAGCCTTATGCTAATCTTGAACAAACTATTTGGACCACTATGGATGAGGAAGATAACTATTCTCTATAGAAATTGATGACCATAGAACACAGTCCTTTATTGGATGACTAGGATGAATATGAGTTCATTTCTCACATAATTCATAATGACTGTGGTAGGAGTCCACAACAATAGGACTGTATCGCATGCCTACAAGACCCCTTGCAAAGTATTAAACCCACCAATTCCTTAGAAGAAATATCTCAGATCTTTAATTTCTTACTGCCACAATAGTGTTTACCAATCATTCCAATCCTTGACCTCTCATCTATACAATAATCATCCAAGGTATTAGAATTCATGCTAGAAAAAATGTTGAACATAAATAATGCCTTGACTGAAGAATAACAAAATTTCCTGCACACAGTGTTGCAAGCACACTCAACATCATATGCATGGGATTACCATGATATGAAAAGCATAGATCTTGACTTATGTATGCATAGTAGTTATATCAATGATGGTTATAGACCCATTAGACATCCTCAAAGATGTATGAACCCTACTTTGAGAGACATAGTCAAAGATAAACTTCAAAAACTCCTTGATGTAGGTTTTATCTATCCTATATCTGACAATGAATGGGTCTCGCCTTTGGTAATTGTTCTTAAGAAAGGTGGAAAATGAAGATTTTGTGTAGAATATAGGGAACTGAATATAGTCACTAGAAATGACCACTTTCCTTTGTCCTTCATAGATCAAGTGCTTGACTCTCTAGCTCGGAAGAAGTAATTTTCATTCCTAGATGGTTTTAGTAGTTATAATCAAATAAAAATAGCTCCAAAAGATCAAGACAAAACTACCTTTACCTATCCTTGGGGTACTTATGCCTACTATGTTCTTCCCTTTGGTTTATGCAATTCTCCAACTACCTTTCAAAGGGCAGTGCTTAGCACATTTCTAATTATGCTCATGATTGTATAGAGATATATATGGATGATTTCACCACATATGGAGAGACTTATGAGGAAGCCCTTAATAATCGAGAAAAGGTATTCAAAAGATGTAAAGAACACAACCTCTCACTTAGTAGTGAAAAGTGCTTTATGATGATGAGACAGGGCATTGTTTTAGGGCACTTCATATCTAGTGCAAGGATTCAGGTTGATCCACATAAAATAGAAATGTTTTCTACATTACCTATTCCACAAAAGCAAAGAGATATCAGAAGTTTCCTTGGCTATGTAGGCTACTACAGGATGTTTATTAAAGACTTCAACAAGATTGTTGCACCATTATTTGTTCTATTGAGTAAATAAATTGAATTTGACTGGACATTAGAATGCCAACACTCATTTGAAGAGTTGAAGAAAGCCTTGACTCAAGCACCTATTTTGAGGGGGACTAATCAGACCTAACCTTTTCATATACATACAAATGCTTCAAATTTTACCATTAGAGTAGTTTTGGGTCAAAAATAAGGTAACACAAAGTATTTAATTTACTACAAATTAGTAAGAATCTCTAAGGAGCAGAGATGAATTATACTGTAACAGAAAAGGAGATGTTGGTAGTAGTGAGTGCCACCAATAAATTCAGGCATTACATTACTGGTTATTCAATATTTTCCATACAGACCACACTACTATCAGATATCTTATGAAAAAACCTGTAGTAGGAGGAAGATTGGTCAGATAGTTGCTCCTTCTATAGGAATTTGACATTACCATAGTGGCAAACCTGGTAAAGGTAATGTAGTGGAAAATTTTCTCTCAAGATTTCCAACACAATCAGCTTAAGGAGTGGTGGATGATTCATTTCCATATGAACACTTATTTTCTCTAAATCTACATATTCCATGGTATGCTAGCATTGCCAATTATTTAGTAATAGGGCATATTCCACCACACTTTTCTCTTAGGGAAAAGAGATAGTTGGTACATAAATATTTTCCATATTCTTGGATATTAGGTTATCTGTTTTACACTGGCCTTGACAACATCATGAGAATGTGTATAAGGGAGGATGAAATCTTTGATATCATGAAGGCTTTCCATGATGAGCCATGTAGAGTTCATTTTTCAGCAAAAATAACATCATTCAAGATCCTCACAATTGGTTATTATTGGCCAATATTGCACAAGGATTCTATTAAATATACAAGGAGTTGTGATCAGTGTCAAAGGATGGGTAAACCAACAAGAAGTGATGAAATTCCATTGCAGCCTCAATTAACTCTATCTCCCTTTGATAAATGGGGTCTAGACTTTATTGGACCAATCTCACCTACTTCCAATAACAAGGAATACATTCTAGTTTGCACTAACTATCTGACCATGTGGGTAGAAGTAAAGGCCTTACAGTTTTCCAGAGATGACAATGTGACTAAATTCTTGTATGAGGACATTTTTACTAGGTATGGAGTACCTAGGTAAATTAGAACTAATCAAGGTCCATAGTTTACTTTTGACCTTATCACCAAACTGGTTGAAGAATACCAAATTAGGCATAAGAAGTCCACAACTTACCACCCTTAGGCTAATGGTCAGGTGGAGGTTACTAATAGGGAAAATGAAAGTATTCTCATAGAGATAGTGCAGTTACATAAGAAAAATTGGGTTACAAGGTTACTAGAAGTAGTATGGGCATGTATAGAACAACTTGAAAAATAACAATTGGATTTACACCCTATGAGCTAGTGTATGGAAAAATAATAGTCCTTCCAATTGAGTTTGAATATAAAACATTAAGGACAATAGTGGAACTGAAATGGATCTAATAGAAGCTCAAAAGGAAAGGTTTCTTAATTTAAATGGTTTGGATGAGATCAAAATGGAGGCAATCCATCATACTGAGGTAGTACAATAGCAAAGAATGAATTGGCATGACTAGTACATTAAAACAAAGGAATTTAATGTAGGGGACTGTGCAGACTTCAAAGGGAAACTCCAATCCAGATGGTTGGTACCCTATGAAATCAGTCAAGTCTATCCTAATGGAGTAGTTAAGCTGCACACCATAGATGCAGTCGGATTTTCTCTTCTTGTAAATGGCCATAGATTGAATCTCTATAAAAATCCATTATAAAAGGACAATTTCATTTTCTCCCTATTTCAGTAATATGGTTCTCACAATAATACAGATACAAATATAAACACACAAAGTGATATTTCAGCAAAATATGATATATTAGGCACTTCAAGCGACCCAGTGATTGAGCTACATAGCTCAATCCCTTAGATCACTTGGGATTAATTTCTCACCTTATCTCACAAGCACACACAACACATTCACCATGATGTTATATTTTCTCTAGAGGGACCTATTTTTTTACTACACATCCAAAAGGGTCCTAAAGTCATAGGGACTTGTAGTTGTCAACATTTAGAAAGGGTCATGTTGTTGGAAGTACTCATAGCACCATTTTACGATACAAAACAACAATTTCAAATTGCTTCACACCAAATTAATTTCAGTACATGTGCTTTCACTTCACAATATCCACATACAGAATCCATCTATACCTAATAATTACCGCAACACGAATATTTTATTTCTTGCTACCAATTCTACTTTTGAACATTTGAACTGTTACATCTATCTCATCACCTTACATTTGCCACCTTGCAATTTTTTCATTTGAAATTAATTAAATTCACATTGTATCATATTTTGGATGCATTCTTTCAGTTTACACGCACCAAAATTAGTTAGTCTCTTCCACTGAATATGCAAGGTACACTATCATAATTAATATAGAATTCTTAAAAGCTTTCATAATGTCTTTTATATTAATTCATGCATGTGAAATGTTTATATCATAAATTTCCATACTTTCTACTTATACCACTTCCTAATCACAAGTTGAAGTGCGTTCACTTCAACCATTAAGTTGGGGGGAGAGTACAACTGTACAACTCAGCCTATTTTTTTAAAATTTGCCACCCAAATCAAATAGATACAACATGCTAAAATTACATCTAATGTATGCTTATACTTCCAATTTTCAATTCCAACCCCTGAGAACCTAAGGTAATTTCAACATAGAGTCAAACCTAGGACCTATTTTTGAACTCAAGCTAAGTTGATACTAGAACCTGGGAGTTGTAGTTGTGGAATGATAGTGAAAATGTATGAGAAATAGAAAAAAGAAGAAGGGTTTTGAAGGTGGTGGAGCATAATTAAGTTGAGTTTTCAAGGCTAAATTTTTAGGGTTAAACATATTGAGCATAAAAAAGAAGTCATAATGGGGGGCAATGTTATTAGAAGAGAGCCTTTGACTCATAAGCAAATTCTAGAAGATGCAATGGTTTTACCCATTTTTAACAAGGTTGGTTGGCTTGATTATTTCCTAAAATTAACAAAATTTGATGATGATATGACAAGGTCTATAACTATGCTTGAGTATGATGAAGCAATGGTGAAGGGACTATTAGTGTATGCATTTGAGGTCACCATAGCACAAGTCACTGGGTTACCTATAATTGGGGTAGAGTTTCCAACACGTGCAAATATAGTTGCAGCCAAAGAGGAATTCTATGAAAGAGGAGAGGATTTAGACTTATCTTCACAAGGTACAAAGAGACTCTCTCTTCCCGATTATGGGCTAATTGTGCTTCCTATATTGTTATATATTTCACCTGTGATGGTAGGAAAAATATCTTGTATACATTGTATTTTAAATTACTTAGTCACCTTCAACACAATAAGCTGGTAAATGTGCCAAATTTCATTTATAATATGTTGAAAATAATGTCATCAGAGTATCAAAGGAAACAAAGTGACACTTGCTTATCCCACCACTATTTGATTGATTTATTGGTAAAAATAAGTTTGAGGATTCAATACCCACAAGTAAACTGGGAAGATTTTAAGGAATGTACAAATATTAATAGTTTACTATATGCACTTGTGGTACCTGAGACTATAGAGCCAAATGATGAACCTGTAAGAGAAAGTCCTCATGTCTCACCTTCAGCTTCACCTGCCTGTATCCAAGGTGAGCATGAGGAAGATAATGAGCCAAAGTCTAGGTCACCTATAATTGATGAAATTACATCTTCTTCAAAGTAACAAAAACCTAAGAATAGAAGAGGAAGCACATCTACATCATCCACACCTTCTAAGACAACAAGGAAAAAGGAGGTTCAAAAGAAGAAGCATGGTTCTCAAAAATAAAAGAGGGATGTTGCAAAGGAAACCCCCACACCTAGGCATTTAGGTAGATTAAAGAGACAAGGTTTCATGAGGGGAAATGTAGAGAGACTTGAAGAAGAAGAGAGGAGCAAAGAACAATAAGAGGAAGGTGTTATGTTAGTAGAGATAGATTCTAAAGGGAAGGGAGACATCCCTAGTAGGTAAATGCATTTGTAAAAAGGAAAAGATATGTTTCAACTACTTCTAATTCAGAATCAGAAGATGTGTTTATTGCTAAGAAAGCACGAAAATAAACCCCAAGCAGTCCCATCCATGGAGACTATGAAGGGGAAGGTAGTGAGAATTTTGTGGATACATGAGATGTATATAGAGGAAAGAGATGTTAGGAAGGATCTCCAAGAAGCATTGGACAAAATAAAACACTTGGAAGAGTTAGTAGAAAGCTATAAACATAAGGACAAGGAGAGGGAAATGAAAATATAGGAAATGGAGGAGAGATTGAAAACATATGGCCATAGTACTAAGCTTGATTTATTGGCACAATTGGCCATAATTAAGATTGGGGATGGAGAAATGGTAGTACTAGATCAAAAAAATTCTTCCATTAGAACTCCAGCTCACCATACCACCTTGTCACTTGGTCATCAGCTATGGAGAGTGATTGATGAGTTTTCATAGGAAAAGGAAAAATGGAAGGAAAAATAAATTTTGATTGAAGAGCATGCAAAGGAACTGGAAAAGAAAGAAACAAAGTTAAGCAGATTAATTGGCAATCAAGTTGGAGGAAGTGGCAAACAAAGCTGCACAAATCATCAGATGTATACCCCCAACAAGGACATATGCATTGTTTTTGTAGGAAAGATTTCTATGTTTTCAGTTTAGTAGGTTAATTAGTAAACAATCAGTTGGGATGAGCAAATTTTTTGAGTTTCTTAATGTTTTTGTTGATTTTACACCTGAGGGACAAGATCAGTTGTGTGAATATTATTTACACAATTATATGGTGCCAAATGAAACAGAGTGGAATCCTTTGATGTTTGTAGGGGATCTTCAAGTAAGTGCACTTGCATCCTATTATAGAAATGAATAACTTAGGAGGGAAATAATGAAAGAATGTGAGGAGAGGGAGAAATCAATTTCTCTCCCCATAAGGAAAGAATCTAAAAACCTTGATGTAGTTATTGATGAATGGTTGAAACTCATTGATCATAAGGGTGTAGGTAAGAAAAATATGAAACTAAGGAAAGAATATTATGAAAGAATGCAAACATTAGCTATAGGTTTGGGACAACAATGCTACAATTACATGCAAAGTAGATGGAACAACTTGACTCTAAAATTATAAAGAAAGGAACCCCATTCCATATATAATTTCACCACCATGCTTCAAAGGGTACACAGGTACATGACTTGGTGTTGAAAAATGGATTTATTGGGTGCCACTCACATTTCACCCACCTATACTGCTCTATCCAGTTCCACATTGGAATGGGGAGAAAGGTGAGGAATGTGAGAGAGTTGGAAATACTAGAATGAGACAATATGGGCATCTTTATTTTTTTTGGTTGAATGTATGGTTTCATGGGCAATGATTATTCCTTCCGCTATTGACGTTCCTGGAGCAAAGCGACTCTATTCTTATGATATAACCTCATTCAAGACTTCCTTTAGTCTATTTGCTATTATTTTGGTAATCACCTTGTACACGGTATTGTACAAAGCAATTGGTCTGAAATCACTCATTTCCTACGGGTCTTTTTTCTTGGCGATTAGGGCCAAAAATATGTGATTGACTACCCCCAACATTATCTTTTTCCTTCTTGATTCCTCCACTACCACCCATAGATCTTTCCAAATTATGTCCTAGAAATTTTGAAAGAAACCTATTGGGAATGCATCTGGGCTTGGGGCCTTGTCTAGATTCATCTAGAAGACTTCTTCCCTAACTTCTTCCAAGGAAATATTTTGATACAATCGCCTGTTTTGTTCTTCTTTTATGATTGTAGGTATTGAGCTCAACAAATTATCCCTTGTTGCTCTATTTTCCTGGCTTTCCCTGTTCAAAATTTCTTTAAAGAACTTGACCGCCTCCTTGTTCACCTCCTCAATAGATTGTGCTACTTCCCCTTTAGCCTTCTTGATCTCTGAAATTTTGTTCCTACTTCGATTGGAAATTATTTTTTTGTGGAAGTACTTAGTGTTCCTATCTCCTTCTTTCAACCATGTTTCCCTTGACTTTTGTTGCCAATAGAATTCTTCCCTCTTCATAATTTCTACCAATTCTTAATTAAGATACTTTTCATTCTCAAAATCAACTACATCCATTCCTTTCTCTATTATGTGCTCATTCAAGACTCTGATCTCTTGCTCTAGCATCTCTTTCTCCTAGAAAATGTTCTTGAAATGAGTTTAATTCCATTCTTTGAACTTGTTCTTGATATATCCTAACTTTTTGTTTATCTTGAATAGTTGTGATTTATCTCCAAACCTAATCTCATTCCACCACCCCTTTATTAGCTCCAACATGTGTTCATCTTTCAACCACATATTTTCAAACTTAAAGGGGCATCCTTTAGGGGGGTCATCCTGCCCAAATGTCAGTAAGACAGGGAAATGGTTTGACCCTGTGAAAGGTAGAATGTGAGCTTCCTGAGTGGATGCTACCTCTCCCCAAACTCCCTAGAGCAAGAATCTATCCAACCTTTTTGCTATGTTGGTGATGTCCTTCCTTCGGTTAGACCACGTAAGCAGGACCTTTAAAAGATTTATGTCTACAAATTCTTGGAAATCTCTCTGAACGGTTGTTGTTATTCCCAAACCTATTTGTTTTTCCTCATTATTCAAGGTTGCATTGAAATCTCCTGCTATTATTCCTTTCTCATTTCTCCTATTTCTAGTCCACTTGATATTTTGTTCCACACCTATCTTTTTGCCACTATAGCTATTGGACCATATACATTGATACTGAAGAAGTTTTCATGTCTCCTTAGGTCTTTGAACTTTATCAACTGCCATTTGTCATCTTCCTTAAATTCCACTTCCCCATCTACTGTTAGCGGGTTCCATAATACTCCCAAGCCACCAAACACTCTTGTAGCCTCCTTGAATTGGATTTTCCATTGTCTCCAATTTATCAATCTCCTCTTTCCTTCCTCCTTGCTCTATTTTGACTCCTGGATTAGAATTATGTCTACATGTGATTGGTCAATTTGGCACTTGACCATGTGCCATTTGTCAGGGGCATTAATGATCCTCATTCAGCCCTAGGAAGGAGGGCATCCTTCCCAACAATCAACTTTCTCTATCTTGAGGCATTACCTGTAATTAGCAATTTGGCTTTGTTTGTTTTTTGACCCCTTTGGATTTCTTCTTTATGTTTGGTTCATTTATATTTGATTTTGATTGTTCAAGCAACCTTTCCTCGAACACCTCTCCCTCCTCTACCTCCTCCCATATTTTACCTTCTCCATCTGAGAATTGATCACTCTCCTCTTCCTCAGACTGTGAGCAATCGCCTTCTTCCTCTGGGTGTTCTTCTTCATCATCTGCTCTGTTACTTTGCATATCCTTCCCAGACTCTTCTCCTACCTCTAGGGGTTACATCTCTGTCCTTTCTACTTCCTTGGTCAATTCCCAGAGTTGGGCATTGATGTCCTTCTGGAAGACCTATGTGTCATCCAGAAGAGCATTGAGGGCTATTTTTGCTTGGGAGGTTTCCACCCCCGACTATGCCTTTACTAGAAGGGAAGTCTTGCTACAATCCTAAGAGACTCCTCCAATTTTCTTTCTCTCAAGAATTGTCCTATCATTCTTAGTTGTTTCTTTTGGGGATCAACCTGCCTCTCCCTGGGATATTCTATCCCATGTTTCTTTTAGTTCCTTTTCACTTTCACTGGTCTCCTTTCCCCTGGATGAAGTGCCTTCCTAAAATTCTTCTCTAAAGAGGCACTTTTTAGGCCCTGATCCTTCCCACACCTCTATTTCATGTTGCCAACTTCCATACTTTGTCAATATTTCTATGTTCTTGTCGATTCCCACCCCCTCATCTATTTCTACTAAGATGCAGGCTTCTACACCATCCTTTCCATTTATGAAGTCCTCATCAACCCCTAAACACACCCCTAGGGCATCACCTAATCTCACCAGAGCCTCCACATTCCAGAATTCTGAGTGCAGATCCACCAGTTTGATCCAAGTAGGGATTTGATTTATTTTATAATTTCAAGGGTCAAAGTTTGATCTCCAATTTAGGCAATGGAAGCTATGCCCATTCAAAAATAGTGGTTTCCCTTCTACTATTTCCAATTTTAATTGTTGATCTATACACTCTATAAGAAAGAAAGAATTTGGTAGTTGGTGAATGCTTACCCAGTCCTTGAATTTGTTTTTCCACCACACTTTGATCAATTTGGTCACTCTTGGATTAATCATTTTTGAAGGCATTTGGTATAGCTTGCTTCCCCGCAGTCGCAAACAATCACCTTCACCCGCTTCATTTCCTTTGCTTTGGAATTTCCTTTAGCTTGCTTTCCTTTTGAACAACTCCCAATCTCTTTGGTTCATTCTTCTCCCAAATTCAAGTTCTTCTCTCATTTGATGGCTCATTTTTCCTTCATTCACTAACTTAGGGTTTCCCAATCCTTTTACTCTCCAGAATTTGTTGGTGCACTTCTGAATGCCACTACCCTTGTGACGCCAGCTAAAATTCAATGGTTTCCCATGGCATCCTTTTTCCTATAACCATCCACACCTTGGATCTTGTGTGCTCCATCTTTGCTTGTTCCTAACATCCTATTTCTTTCCGCCCTTGATCAAGAACTCTCCTTTCGCCTTCCCCTTGTTGACTTATTCTCTGGTTGCGATATTGATTCTCTAGATTTTCAATCTTGTGAAAGTGTGGGTGACACTTATCCACCTAGATTCAATTTTTGAACACCCACTGTGGGATGTGATCTGCCTTTTACAGATTTCCATCTTCCTCCACCTTCTTTCTTGGGCAGCCATCCTCCTCCATGCCACCCCATCGACTCCTTTTTTCCTCTGCAAATTTTTGCTACTTTTTGCCACCTTGCACCATTCTAATATGATATAAGATTATTATTGTAGTAAAGTTGTTCTTATATGTAGATGGTCTCATCCTAATTACAAAAAGTATCCCATACTTTGAAAGAACACTTGAGGGCTTTAGAGCTCTTCTCCTACGAGGTTGGGATGCAAGTGAATATCAACAAAATTAGTCACAGTTTTTCATTATAGAGAAAAATAAAACAAATTAACTTCCTTTTCAAAGGTAGCTTAGTTGAAACCGTGGAAGAATACAAGTACCTTGATCTCAATTTTCATAATAGGATACATTAGGAAACATGCAAAACAAAAATAATACAGGAGGAATGAAAAAATTTATACTTGCTAGAAAATAAATAGATGAATGTTGATTATGGAATTAAAAAACCAAGGGAATCTTATTTTATTTATTTTCCACTCTAGTGGTTCTTTATGGGTGTGAAATTTGCAGGGATAGTATGCTAGATAAAAATGGAGGTAGGAAGAAAGAATCCATAAGTACTTAATCATACGTAACCTCAAAATTAAATTTCATTTTTGTATTAGATTTTATTAGTTAAATCAAACACTTTTCTATCAAAAGCATTAGTAATGCCTTGGTTGTTATGCTACTTAAAAAATGCTCAAAATATGGAAAATCATTACTGCCCTAGAATGATTATAGAAAAATAGTTAAGTAGATTGAAGAACACATGGATGAAATAGTGTTGGAGTTGACTAATTCAATCCATAGCTCCTATGAAACACCTGCAAGAAATTACCTATCACCACAGAGAAGATCAAAAGGGAGATAGTGTGTAATAACCTGAGAATTGTATTGATGCAAATAACCTGGATAAATATTATAAATGAATGTGCATGCTTATATAAGCAAAACACAAGCAAACCCTACATGCGGATTAAATAGATAGAGACAAGTGTGATAATCTCATGCAATGAGACAACTTGTACTAAATTTAGTCCAATCTAATAATAAGAATCAAACTAAAGATTAATAAGCAACTTCTAAGTTTAACTTCAGTGAACTAAAGTAAAAAATCCTCTAATAATTAATTGATGATTAATTAATTATTAGATAATGACTTATTTAATCCAACACCCCCTTTAAGATCAACTTAGGGAGAAACTAAACAACTGATAAAGGAAGCTAAAATGAATGTAGAATGGATCCCAACTACAACGCTTGATGAGGTACCCATGAACAAGGAATTGAAATCTCTCATAACTAGAGAAAAGGAGAAAACCACATGGGAAAAACTCCTCTCCAAAAGAGAGAAAAAGAAATTACTGTACTAGAGAAAGAAGGATAGGAGGACTCAATGTGACCCCCCAAGGACTACTTCTGTCATGCAAGTACAATAGATGTCCTCCTGATAGGAGAGAGAAAATGAAGATATGAATCTCCCCCATAATGAAAGAGCTTCCGTGCCAATGATGAATGCCTGAAGATAGAATATGCTCCATTGCCTGCAAACAACATTTCTCCCCTTAGGAGGAAATAGATCCACTGGTGATTGGATAAGCCAATCCAAAAGAAAGGGTGATTCTAGAATCCAAATCCAAATAATGTGTGCCTCTAAGAATTACTAATTGTCCACATGTCAGAAAGCAATGATGTTGATCCAGAATCCTATGAAGATTGATATAGAACAAGCTACAAAGGCAATGAAGATGGTGGGCCAACAACGATGATGTGGCTATCAATAAAGAGAAGATGAATGTCCTCAAAGTAATCCTCCAAATCTACAAGTTGAGACTCTACAAACAAGGATGATATGTCTGCAAGATACGAATCCCAAGTAGCTATGTCGAGAAGATGTATGATGTACACTAAACTACCAAAAGTCCAAATCCACCTTTTCCTGAATGCTTAGCCATTCAAAATCATCACACACAACCTGAGATAGACCTCCTAGGTCAATTAATGGATGTGAGCATTAATATTCCACTCGTCCAGGCTATCAAATACATCCCTATTTATACTAAAACTATGAGGGACCTATGTCCTAAGAAACTAGGAAAGAAAAGGAAGGATCCTTAGACAGTCCATGTCTCGGGAAACCTTGCAGATATCATGTATGAAATGTGGGTGAAATTATATGTTTTAATTATGGTAGTTAGTCTTGTGCACATGCTTTGTGAATTAACCTTTTTGCAGCCAAGGAGAAATTGTAGCACATAGCAACTAGAAGTTGTAACCCCTGGCAAAAGGAATATTGGGACGAAAAAACAAAGGAGTTCCAGATTAAGTTGAATGCAATAACTACTATTTGAAGACACCTGATGGAGACTGAACGTGTATCATTATGACAAGTTAATAAGTGTTGGAGAAGAAGAACTCTTTTGTTGATAGGATTTTGATAAATGTTTGTGTCTTACATGCAATTCTGTTTTATAGAGTTTTAGTTCTAATAGGATTCTTCTTTCTTTTCAATTATGATTTGAACAATTTAATCTTAATTATACGCTATGACATCTAGGAGTGGAAGTTAATGATTGTAGTTAGTTTTTACTCAGAATAAGACTCCCCCGTGCTTGTATATAGCCAATGCTTGAGTCCTTAGATCAGTTAGTTGGTTTTTCAATCTTTTATTATCAGTTATTTTTAGTTTCAAGACATGATGGATACTCAGAATGATTTTCATTGAATACAAATTATGAAGAAGATCTTATGTAATCGTTCATAATATGCAATGAATGAAGTTAATTTCACATGGATGCGTAGAATTTGTTAGTTAGATTTAGTTCCATTTAAGTGAGAACAACCACTTGAGTAGGCCACTCAAGGTAACTATTCTTCACTTCATTTTCTAATTGTTTATTTTTGTTGAATAGTTGTTTTCTATTTATCATTACTTCATGAACTACAAGCAAGTTAAATTAGAATCTCATACTTTGCTTATTGGTAATGAATGCTCATGGATATGCATGTATTTGGTTAACTAGTAGTACTTTGGAGGTTAGGATTAGTTGTTAGTTTTGACCAGTCTTGAATTGGTACAATAATCCTTTGTTAGTTGCAATTCAATTACAAGTTACGTTGTAGATACCCATAGCCATTAGTCCTAGTTTATAGTTTTCACTGTTATGCAATTTTGTCAATCTCAACAAGTAGAATAACTTGAATAGGATAACTTAGATATTTGTAGGTCTCTAAAGGCACATATAATGTAGCACCATCACAAGTTTACAAACCTTGGTTGACATTTTAATGTAATCTTTGCAATGTTGAGTGGACTATTCAATCATATAAACCTCTAAATTGTGTAGGTTCTACCAAGTTTACAATACATTAGTAGAGACTCTACACTTTGGTCCAAAGAGAACGAGAAAACTTAATTTATATAATGACACTCCAAGTGTTGTTATCAACATGTATACCAATCAATCCCATAACATGTTCATTTTTAGCAGTCCAAACAATTTTTCTTTAAAAATTATATGGTGGAAGAATAAGATCATGAAGATGTGATAAAAGATGAAGCTAATGAAGATACTTCAAGAAACCATCTCTTCATTGTTTATGGTTTTCCTTTTTCAAGATGATCAAAGAAGGATGAAATGAAAAAACCATAATGAACTAAGATAGATCTCCAAATTACTTAGGCATGAAATCCTAAACTAAAATTGGAATCTTCCCAATATTATTATTGTTAGAATTGTGAAAAACCACAAAACCATGAGCCATAAGATCAAACAATGAACAAAGACACCTTCCATTCAAGAGATCTGCAAACAAAATATGCTATATTCCTCAACAAGAAAAATCTACAAAAGCAAGAGACTATCAAATAGATATGAAATCTCAAGAGATAATTACAACGAGGCTTGAGTGTTATATAGGAGAAAAACCCTGAAATCATAAAAGCACTCCTAAGTTTAGCTTAAGTGCATAAGCATAAATTAGACTAATAATCAAATAAAGATTAATTAATTATTAGCTAATGCATGACTACTCTAACAATTATTATTGAAAATGAAGTTCCCCCAAGCTCAATCAATTGAGGAGTGGCTCAGTAATATATGATGTTGGAACTTTATACTTAGTGTTTTTAAAAGTGTCACTTGCGAGATTAGTGAATTGGACTTGATCTCAATACACCATAGATATTAAATTTGGCCATAGAAATGAAATTAATTTTTTAATAGAATGAGATCAATTTGATAACACTACTACAACATACAAAAAAATGCACTAAAAAATATTACCATATGAGCCCAAATGGATCCCTATAAATTCTCAAAATGAGAAATACTCAACAACACTTATGATAATTTGTAATTTGTGAAAAAACTAGAGATTAAAATTGAAAATCATTTATACCACTATGAAGCTCTTGAAATTCTACCCAATATTAAAAAAATGCTCACAAAAAGGAGCTTGTATGATTGGAAATGAACCCTGTGATGAGCTATAAGAATGTCTAGTTTCCTTGTTGTAGTTTCATGTTTTTATCTCATTTTCACTAAAATTCAAATGCCATTACCAAACCTTTTTCATATATTTAAGTCTTTCAAATCATTTGAAGATGATATACATTATATTAATGAATGTATATGTGAAATTTGAATTTCTATGAGTTTAGTAAAATTTCATGATTAATTATAGTTGTTAACAATGAAAAATGCCTTAAATAAATAAGACTAACCCCTACAATGAAGAACCTTTCAACCCGCAACAAAAGAATGATAGTTCAAAGTAACCAAAAGAGTTAATCTTCTACAACACAAGCACATTCCCAGAATGATATACAGGTGATGATTTGAAGACATGAGTATGAATGGCCATGTGTCACTCCATCTCTTCAATATATTATGGAGGAAGGAGTATGCTCCAATAAGGAATATCAATTATAATAAGGGTTGCCCCTATTAGGGCATGTTTCCAAATTATAACAACTATCTTAAATAGTGTAGAGTCCTGTTTGACTTCTACACTCTTGCTTTCATTAGCTATTATTTTCTGTTAAAGGACCTAGTCCTCTTCTTGTTTTCATGGGAGATTCGACATTTGATTTTATTTTGTTTATAGTTTTTAAATAAGTGGACTCTCATAGAACCTATATAGGAGTGTATTTTGTTGGGAAGCCACACAACTAGATCTTTGTAGGAATTAGATTGAATTGAAAATTTTATTACATTTTGTTTAGAACTTTGCATATGATTGGAATATATTAGAGAAGATATTTTAGTTGCATGTTTTCTTGAGTTAAGTAATTGAAGAAGATATTGTGGATGCAACAACTCAAGCAAGGGCCACTTCAGGTACTGTAGAGCCACATTAGTTTAGATAATTAATTAGTGTTAGGGTTAGAGATGGCAGATATCTAACAATTAACTACAGATTTAATTAATAAAACAGAGAAACTAAAACACACACAGAATAAATCATAACATAGAGAATTTAACGTGGTTCACCCAATCCGCGCTACATCCACCAAACCGCAGCCATCCAATACATTTATTATCCAGTGCAAAACCTATTACAATCTTGCAAATAATCGTGTTTTTCATCATACTGTAATACCCAACCGAACCCCCTTTTAAAGAGCTTAGAAGCTTCCAGATTTTGGGTTCTAGAAAATCAGATTTTTATTTTTTTCATTGATTTTTCCCTTTTTCGGTGATGATGCAAAAAAGTAGGAGGAAATTTTTTCTCAGGGGCTGCCACCCCTGAACCCCCGCCCGGGGGCGAGGATACATGCCGAGGTGTACAATATACCATGGGCTATACAGTATAGCATGATCAGTCACCACACACCAACAATCTCCCACTTGGAGACTGATCAGGCTCCACACCATCACAATCTCCCACTTGGAGACTGATCCTGGACGACACTGCTGCAATTACAACTCCCACTAGAAATAAGTACCTTGGACCCTGCTGCTCTATTATTCTTGAACTCAACCTTGAAGGCCAACTGAAGCTGAAGAGGAACTCAACTTCTCCCTTGTCACTACCTTCGTAAACATATCCGCTGGATTGACATCTGTATGTATCTTGTCCAACTTGACCTGTCCATCCTACAACACCGACCGAATGAAATGATATCTCAACTGTATGTGTTTTGTTTTAGAATGCAAGGCAGAATTCTTTGCAAGATGTATAGCACTCTGGCTGTCGTAAACAAGTAATTTTCATCCTGTTGTTTTCCCAAGTCATCCATGAAAAGTTGCAGCCATATCATCTCCTTTTCCGCCTTTGTTGCAGCAACATACTCACCTCTATGGTGGATAAAGCAACCACCTTTTGTAATCGAGAAATCCAACTCACTGCTGTCCCACCAACTATGAATACACAACACTGTGGTACTTAGCACAGTATCTATATCCCTGCCAAATCTAAGTCAACATAGCCTTTTAAATCAGTATTAGAGCCCCCAAAACATAAACATTTATTGGATGTACCTCTCAAATACCTGAGAATCCATTTTACTGCATTCCAATGCTCAACTCTAGGATGACTCAAATACCTACTAACAACTCCTCGACATGTGCAATATCTGGTCTAGTACATAACATGAAGTACATTAAAGCACTCTGGCTAAGAGCATATGGTACCTTGGACATTTTTTTCTTCCTCCTCTTGTGTCTCGGACACATATCCTTAGTCAATTTAACATGACTAGGCAAAGGTGTCTTGCGGCTTTTGCATTCTCCATATGAAATCTCTACAACACCTTTTCAACATAATTAGCCTGAGATAAAAACAATTTTCTGTTTTTCCTATCTCTACAAATTTTCATACCAAGGATTTGTTTTGCTGCCCCCAAATCCTTCATAGCAAAATATTTTGCTAACTATTGTTTTAACTCACTTATGTGATCCATGTTAGACCCATCTACAAGCATGTCATCAACATATAAACATAAAATAATGTAGTTGTTATTATCCAACCTCTTAAAATAAACACAATGGTCAGAATTACACCTAATGTGGCCTTGCTCAGCCATAAAACTATCAAATTTTATGTACCATTGTCGAGGTGCTTGCTTCAAGCCATATAAACTTTTCTTCAATCTGCACTAGTTTCTCCTTACCTTTGACCTCAAATCCTTGTGGCTATTCCATATATATTTTCTCTTCCAAATAACCATGGAGAAAGGTTGTTTTAACATCAAGCTATTCTAAATGCAAAATCTTCAACCACAATACTTAAAACAATATGAATAGAAGTCATTTTAACAATGGGAAAAAATCTCATCAAAATCAATACCCTTTTTCTGTGCAAATCCCTTTACAACTAATCTGGCTTTAAATCTTTTCTTACCTCCATCCTCCTCTTTTAGCCTATAAATCCATTTGTTTGATAAAGCCTTTTTACCTGCAGGCAACTTGCATAAATCCCAAGTCGATTTTCCAGCAAGGAGTCCATTTCTTCTTCCATTCCATGCTCCCTTGAACCTTGGTATCCACATGGCTTCATCATAATATACGGTTCACCAACATGGAGTTAACAAAATAGTATACAAGAGGGAAGAATCTTTACGGAGGTCTACTTAACCTTGAAGATCGTCCTAACGGCGGTTTGTGGTATTTGTTGTTGTTGTTGTTATTGAGCATGAGGAACCACTGAAACATCATTGTTTGAATATCATCCAACACTGCATAATCATTTTCTTTCTTCTCATGTTGCAGCAATAGATCTTTGTACAACACTTTTTCATTGAATATGATATCCCTGCTTCTCACAATTTTATGATTTTCAAAATCCCAAAGCCTATAACCAAATTCATCAATGCCATATCCAACAAATACACATTTCTTTGATTTTGCATCAAGCTTGGTTCTATTTTCAGAATCTACATGTGCAAATGCTTCACAACCGAAGGTTTTGAGAAAAGAATAACTCACCTTCTTACCTTTCCATGCTTCCTCTGGAATACCACAACCAAAGGATTAAAGGGACCTCTATTAATTAAATAAACAACAAGTGTTTACAGTCTCTGTCCCACATTTTTAAAGGCAACCCAACATGCAATCTCATAGTTCGTGCACGCTCCATTATTGTTCTATTCATGCGCTTAGCCACTCCATTTTCCTGTGGAGTCCTTGGAAGCTGTTTATGCCTACGAATACCATTAGAGGAACAATAATCTTCAAACTCTTTCTTTATGATACTCACCACCATTATCAGATCTAAGACATTTTATCTTTTACCCGTCTCATTCTCAACCAAGCTGCTCCATTTTTAAAAGTTTCAAATACATCGATTTTTGCCTAAGGAAATAAATCCATACCTTCCTAGTTGCATCATCAATGAATGTAACATAATATAGAGAGCCACCAAGAAGATACGACTAGTCCCCATACATCTGTATGCACAAGCTTGATTTCTCATCTTTCTTTTGCTTCCCATCCTTGAGAAAACTTACTCTCTTTTGTTTTTCCATACACACAACTTTCACAGAAATCCATATTAACACATTTTAGACCTGGTAAAACATTATTTGAATGAAGTACTTTCATACCTTTTGCACTCATATGCCCAAGTCTATTATGCCACAGTGCTGATTCAGAGTCCACAGCAACTATATGATCTTCTACCTGCTTAACTGCAGCAACTGTTCCTAAACATTGACCCTTTTTGTAACAATTAAAGTAGAAGGAATAGTATGACTATCAAAGATATAAGGTGCCTACTTTCACACCTTTTCTACTACTAAGGCACCTTTGTGACCCCAGAATTTTTATCACTAAATGTAACAACACAACCTTCATCATCTAGTTGCCCAATTGAAATTAAATTTTTTGCTTAACTTTGGAACATGCCTTACCTCATGCGAGTAGCCAATGATTCCCATTCTCATTATCTCCTAAATAAACCAACCCGAATCCCCTTGGACATAATCAAGAAAATAACTTCTATGGGGGGTAGCATGAAATGAAGCCCCTGAATCTAACACCCAAGAATCATCAACATTATCAAGGGAAAGAATCAAAGCATCCTCATCAGATTTATTACTTACCACATTTTCCTCTTTACTTCCTTCCTTTTTGTCTCCTTTATTTTTCCAAGACCAGCAATTTTCTTCAAATGACCCGGCTTACCACAGTACCAGCAATCCCTCTTATCTCTAGATTGGGACCTTTTGTCCTTTGATTTTCCTCGTGACTTCCCACAATTTCAGAATTGTTTCTTCTCTCCTTTGTTCTGCCCTGCTTTCTGCATTCAAAACACTGCCTGATGTGGATGTTCCACCTGAGCTTTTCCTATGAATTTCCTCACTCAAAATAACACCAACAACATCATCAAATTTCAATGTGTCGAACTAGAAACAGAATTGCTACTTGCCATTACCAAGCTATTCTTTCAGGCAAAGAACACAGAATCAAAAGAGCCCTAACTTCTTCATCAAAGTTTACTTTACAGAAGTTAATTGACTGGTGACCGTATTAAACTCATTCAAATGAGCATGTGAACCTTCTACCATTTTCATATTAAATAAACGCTTCATAAGAAATACATTATTTGAAGCAAAAGGCTTTTCATATAACTTTGCCAGGGTTTCCATCAACTCTTGAGTTGTCTTTGCTGTTGTAATATTGAACGCCACTGATTGTGCCAAGCATAGACAAATACTGCCAAGAGCCTTTCTATCAATGATCTCCCAGTCCTCATCTGACATTGCTACGGGTTTCTTGGTTTTCCCTTCCAATGGCCGCCATAAATCCTTCTGATGGAGATAGTCCTCCATCTGCATTTTCCATAACTGATAGTTCTGCCCATTAAACTTCTCAACCTTCTTACCCTCGTCTGCCATTGCTTCCACTCAATCGTGAGACTCCCACTTAGCCGTGAGACCTTCCTACAGACGATAATCAAAACACAACTCGCTCTGATACCACTTGTTAGGGTTAGAGATGGTAGATATCTAACAATTAAATGCAGATTTGACTAATAAAACAAAGAAACTAAAACACACACAGAATAAATCATAACATAGAGAATTTAACGTGGTTCACCCAATTCAGGCTAGATCCACCAAACCGCAGCCATCCAATACTTTTATTATCCAGTGCAAAACCTATTACAATCTTGCAAATAATCGCGTTTTTCGTCGTACTGTAATACCCAACCGAACCCCCTTTTAACAAGCTTAGAAGCTTCTAGATTTCAAGTTCTAGAAAATTGGATTTTTCTTTTTTTCATTGATTTTTCCCTTTTTTGGTGATGACGCGAAAAAGTAGGAGGAAAATTTTTCTCGAACCCCCGCCCGGGGGCGAGGATACATGTCGGGGTGTATAGTATACCATGGGCTATACAGTATAACATGATCAGTCGCCACACACCAACAATTAGAATATGCTTTGTAATTTCTAATTTATAGATTCTAGCTTATATTATATTCAATGCTACATTTTGTTCAAACTTTTGAGTGATTAGTTGAATTAGGACATGTTACAGCATAAATAGTCATAAATGAAAAATAATAATAGTAGTTAATAATTATTAGCATTTGTTTACCTTGTTCTTTAGTTAGGAGATATTTTCATATAAAAGCTTTTGATGAGTTTATTCCTATTCAATCACCTATACTTAGTTGATATAGGAAGTATAGGATTCTTGAATGCATATATGGTGCCAACATCATCTTAAGTCTATGACTCCCTAGTTGACAATTCAATGAATCCCTCTTTTGAACAAAAAAATGCTTAACTTAGAGGATTTAAAGGTTCGTTAAGTCATATGTATGATCATCTACATCAATTAATTAAACATTAAGGGAAGCTCTACCCCCTACAAAGTTTTAGTACCAAAATCAAAATGCTAACTATGAGGGGAGTTGGTTGGGAGGGAAGAGTGTTGACCTCACACTAATTTTACGTTGATGTTAGTAATAGCTAGTGACAAAATATTTCCTAACCTTCTAGAATATTCTCCAATAGCTTGAAAACATTGTCAAAAGAAAAAAAAAACTTATAGTGTCAAAATTGTCATATTCTAATTTTGAAAATCACTAAATGGGTGCAGGTAATTGTTTATAGTTGTTTTGCATGGTTTTACAACCTAGGGTGGTTTGGCAAGTTGTTTTCCATGTTGTTGATGGGTTATGGTGGGACTTGGTGAGATTGCTAGTCTAACCCCCATATAACAAGCTATGGGGTTGATGACATATATTGCATACCTGTAGTACCTACAAACTACATAGTTCACAAGCTTGAAGGATTTTTTTATTTTTTAGTTTGAAAAATAATTAAAAATTAAATTAAATTATTTTAGTCAATTTGCCTATATGAATATCTCTTACAATACGTATGATGGAGTAGGAGGATTTTTTAATGGCTTTAGGCATATGTGTCAAAATTTGATGAATTGATAGTTGATATTTATGCTTTTAGGCCTTTTGGATGCGATAGTAAAGTCAAATTTGACTCAAATTTCTTAAAAAATGTAGCTAATTTCTGGAATTGGCAACCACCTCTCAACTTCAAACCCTTAGATATTTAGCCTCCAATATCCAATTTCAACAAAAAAAGGCTAAAATTATTTTATTGGACACTTTGAACTCAATGGTGAGCTCATATTTCCACCAAAATAATCCAAAGTGAACTACAATACAAATACAAAAAGTGGAACCCCACCAAAGCTTGGTATTTCTAACAGGTTTTTTTTCTAATTCTCTTTAAGTCATCATATTATCCAAGAGAATATGATACTTAAATTTTCAAGATCCACTAATATTTACAACCTTAACCATATCTAATAGAAGATCCTACATAAACCATCCTCAAATTTGAGAAGGTGCTTGTAGATCTAAATTTTTGATACCATGTAAAGGTCACACAAGGACTTTAGCTCTTGGGATCACATGTAAAACTGAAGAATACCTTATACAAGAGAGTAGCAAGAAAATATATTCTTTTATTATGGATGCAATAATGATATAATGAATCAATAATACATAAAATATATATGAGGCCTTGCTTGGATAGGAAAGGTGAGAAGATAAGTGAACATAAAATTATGACATGTCTCACAATCATATGACATGAGACACAAAGAGATATAAGCATCCTATGAGTACTATAAGTAAACTTAACTAACAAGTGTGAATAGAAACTAGGAGGTAAATCAATTAGGTAATGTCCTTGCTCACACCAACATATTTTCGTTATGAAATTCTCAATGACTTGTATTAATGCTTGGAGAGAACATAGGCCTATGTTGATATGATGTAGTATAGATGCATGTTCATGCCATTTTTGTTGGAATGGGTAGACTTTTAGAATACATAGTAGAGATTTTGGAATGAAATGATTTTTGTTGGTTTATTGGCTAGAAGAGAATATAAAGTATTTATTTAGGTGTTCCCTATTTCTACTAATACTCTAAGGTGTCAAAGGCTATTAGTTTATGCTTCTATGTTTTCAAGAGCAAGCATATTTTATAATCCAAAAGTAATGTTCATAACTATAATTTTGTCATTAATTCCTCTTGATACATTTGCATTTTAAGTGTTGTGCTCAATTAGATGATCATCTTAAAGATGATTAAAACCCATCAAAGCCTTTCTCAAGGACTCTTTTTTAGTGTAATACATAAAAATATTTGTTTGTTAATGGTTTCTTGAAGTATGTTTCATCTTTCATACTATTATATCTTAGAGTTTGTGCATTTGACTTATGCACATAATGGGGTATTTATGTGAACAATCCTTACTATCCTTATCTCCATTGAGTTGTAGGTTCTCTAGTTTCCGTATACATTTGTCTATTGACCTAAAACTCAACTCTATCACCTAATATAGATCAAGGCGCCAATCTTGCTTTCATCCCCTCCATCACACCATATTTGAAATACAACAAGAACATATTTGCATCAATTTTAGAATATGTTATTCTATCAATTTTGCAAGTTCCTATAGTGTTTCAAGGAATCATCACAAGGTACTCTAAAGTTTAACCAATTGTTTTATGACTTGGTAGTGTTGTCTCTTTTGCAAGTTTGTATGAAGTAGGCCCTCATTATCATACATATTAAGGGGAAATGATTTATATATATTGAGTCACATACACATGTTAGGGTTCAGGAAAATCGAAGCAATAAACATTAACACTTATATGCAAATTAAATAACCCAGAAATAACAATGAATAATAACACAAAAGAGATCAGCACAAAAATTTAACAAGCCTTTTGGAAGCTTCTAGAATTAGGGTTTTACAAAGTCATTTTTTCACATGACATGTTTGCGGGAAAACCTTGACGTGTTAATGAGGAAAAACCTTGACGTGTTAATAGAAAAAAAATAAAATAAAAATAAAAATCAGGGGTTGTGCCCCCAAACCTCGGCAAGGATATGTTACAAGTGTACAGTATTTGCTTGAGCAGTCGCCACATACCAACAACACAAGTTCTAATTTTTTGCTTGAAGGAAGTTATGATAAACAACTACATGGAGACTTGGTGATCCCTATAAGTCTCTTATTTCTATAGGGCATAGCTTATTTGGTAATATTATCTATTTGAGCTAATATTTTTAATTGTCCCATGTGTATCCTCACAGAGTACCTCCTTAATCTGGTATAGCCAAAATAATAAGAAGGGGTTGTGCCCTTATGTATTGGCCCATTTATGCCATGATCTAATTATAAATGTAACCCATTACCCTTTGTTGAAACTCCCTAGCCTTAGGTTTTGTTTTTTTTCTTTAGGATTTATGGGAATACATGTTTGAGAACCAACAATTAGTATAACAAAAGAACCTAGTAAAACCTAATTTATTTATTTCAAAGGATTTTTTAGAATGAATTAACTAAGATCAAATCATGACATGCAAAACTAATACATATTGGTTTCAGTGATTACAAATGAACATTAGTGTCTCCTCTTACATTATATGCTTCAAACCAAAAATCCATGTAAATCTTATTGGTGATGAACATACAATGAGATTAGAAGTTAAAGGTTTGTAATGTGGAGGGTCATATACAATATCCTTCTTTCATTCTTAAGTTCTTTATTTATATTTTATATCTCCTTCACAGGACTATCTAAGGTGGTAGTATGAACAAAATTGGTATGAGTAGTATGTTATTTTGTTTAATGGGTGTAGAGGAGTTGGGAAATAATAGGCATGGATATAGAGGTAAATAGATTTGACATAATCTATGAAGGCTTGGCTATGATTTGGAATGGGGAGATAGTATAGGCTATACCAATGGAAAGTGTAAAAACAACGAATATGAAAGTAAAATAGGTAGATATGGGTGGGATCTAGAAGAGATAGAGGCATTAATGAAAGAAATGAAAATTGGAGTACAACCTTTGGGTAAGCAAAAATATAATATGGTGGGAACAACAAAAGTGGTTGGATTAGGGTTAGAGGAAGGGGATGGATTTGATACACCTTTATAAAAATTCATTAAGGATCATATATCTTGAAAAACAATTGTTTCAAGAGGGAAATCTACTAATGTACTATTGAAAATACCAACCAATTGATGATTAGATTAAGGTTGTTGCAATTCTTATATCAAATCTTGATTTGTAAGTTGAACATCTTGTTTAGCCACATGTAATGGTCAAAATATTATTGATCACTTGAGTTGATCTCAATATGAACACCATCAAAGATATCATTGTTCTTGGAATGTGTAGCCAATTAGGGTTTAAATGATAACTTCCTTAAAGAGACATACAAATAAAACTCAAATGCGCACTTTTATATTAAAAAATTAGAAGTAGTAGAAATATATCATATATAAAAGTAAAAACTTGATGGGATAACCAAGGGTGGGTGAGAGATCTATTGGTCACTACTACTTCTAAATTACATTGTGTGAGATATTTTGCATGAATGTTTTGGATCACACTCTATGATCCATTATCAAGATGATAAAGTGTTATCTTTATGTCTTTGATATCACTTTATCATCCTAATTATAGATCGCAAAGTGTGATTCAAAACATTGAAGTAAAAAATATATCACACAACCTAATCTAGAAGTAGTAGTGACCAATATCATGGATTGTGAAAATATGACGTCTTTAAGAGAAGTTTATTACAATAAAAAACATAAAACCTAGTGGAAAAAGGTATCAACAAAGGTAAGTAAGGGGAATTTCATGTATGAAAATAGGATGTAAACTAAAAGTAGATTTGTAAACCTAGTGCAATGTAAACCCCTAAAAAGAAGATTGAATTATGTAGGATAAAATATGTTCACCAAAATGTAAAGAAAAGAACCTCTTCCTATGTGTAACCTATATTAATGTAATAAACCACATAAAAATAAGCATAAATTAGCCTATGTTAATAAACATTAGTTGGGTAATGTTACTTTGACGAGTGGTAGGAAAGCAATTAAGAGGGATAATGGTTGTTATCTCTATGACCAAATAATGAATGTAAACTAACAAATATTCTATAATATTATATATCTTTATCTTGGAAATGTGGTCTCTTATATTGATAAATGTTGCTTTTTTGTATTAGATCCAAGCAATGCTAGAGAAAAAGTCAACAAATTTAGTTTAAATTTGTCATATAATCCTCGATATCTTGATTCATCCTTGCCTTTAGTGGAACTTGTTCTTCTACTCACTCAACAATGAAAGATTCAAGGGATTGACAATATTTAAAACATAATCCTAGATCAAACCCCATAAATAGTACAAAGATCAAAGACAATAGGCAAGGCCCTATAATACATATTTGTTAATCCTTTCAAGCATTGAATCAAAATATCACTAGTAATTATTCATTCAATGTAAGAACTCTTCTTTCCCTGAATTCTATGACTAGTTTTTGTTGTTAGCGTTTTTCACTGTTTTTTGCAATTTCTTTGTATTTTCAATGGTTCACTGCTTTTGTTTGATTTTTTTTATGCAAATGCAAGAAATTGAAAGAAGAAATACAATAAATTGGAAGGAAAATGTATCACTTCAATTATTCAATTTTATTGATCAAACCCAAAAAGACTAAATACAAAGCATACCTGATTAAGAAGAATTACATTGGATGCCATTAATTTCTGCTAAAAAGCACATCACAAAGAAGTTCAATTCTCACTTGATATGAAGTTTTTCCTCACAAATTTGATGAGGTTGGGTTATCTAAGGTTGGGTGCCTCTAGCTGAATTTCTTGGATTTTTAAATGATCTCCATGCATGAAATCGCCCTTCCTTCATCAAGTCGCCTCTTGTTGCATTAAATGACTATCAAAAAGTAGTCGTACCTTCTTGAAAAATTTTCCAGTGATCACCAC
Organism: Sequoia sempervirens; assembly: GCA_007258455.2. Taxonomy (NCBI): domain Eukaryota; kingdom Viridiplantae; phylum Streptophyta; class Pinopsida; order Cupressales; family Cupressaceae; genus Sequoia; species Sequoia sempervirens. The sequence goes on along the minus strand of VDFB02374571.1, from coordinate 30,299 downwards.
AATCCTCTGAAAGTCACTGCTTGAAAGCTCTGAATCTTCTGAATGTTTATGGCTCTCAAAAACCCTCTGAATACTTTCACTATTTTATCTCAAATAGAACCTTTGTATGAAGTTCCCCCTGAATGCCAAATTCAATGGATATTTCACCACCTCAAATGGCTGCAACACTGAAGAGTTGATTATTCTCCAATGGATCGAAGGACAGAAACCCTTGGCTACTCCTCACAGATAATTTTCACCAAATCGAATGCTCAATCTAATGAATGCTTAATTCCCAAAGCTGAAAAATATATAACTTCATGAAGAAGTCGATTTCCCTCTAAAAAGCACATTTAATAATAATTAAATTTTATTACATATGCATCATTTAATATTTCACCTTTTAATACCTTGGAATAGGCGCCCCAAATTTAATTCAATAACTTGCCCCCTTTTAATGATGACTTGACCCTTCATTATAAAGTTAAGTTATAAATTTATAATAACACCTTTAATTAATTAAATATTATTCAAGCCAATAAAACATTAACATCTCCTTTAATATTTATTAGTTCATCATACCATCTGAAACTAGGGTCAATTCTGCAAAGCTCAATACGACCAAGTGCCTTACTAAACATACTAAGGGTCCCTCTCAACCAAACTCAGGCTTACTATAAATAGTAAGTATAGCAAATGGGCCCTTGGAAACACCAAATGAAATCCTGAACTGAAAATCATTAAACTTCGAAGAAGATACAAGCCTCTGCTAACCAAGACTTTGCCTCAGAAGACCCTCTAATCATTTGTATTAGCCTACGAGAGTTAGTGATAGGCTAAACCATCCTCAAAACATGACCATGCTAAAAAGGGGACATTACAGTCCACCCTACCTGAAATTGCTTGTCCCCAAGCAATCTCAACTACCAAAAGAGACTCCTCTGCAAGATCACTCCACCTGGATCCCACAGGTAGAACTGTGTAATGTCCTTGATATCATCAAATTGCTCCTGTAACACCATCCCCAGAACAACTGGCTAGACTCGCTGAGCTAACTCAAATTCACCACCAGGTGTCATAGGAGTATGAGTCTCAAAAGGAAGCAACTCAAAGAACTGACAACATTTGCTTCCTAACTTGGCGCAAGGCAAGCTATCATAACCATTGTCAAGTACATGCGCCACCAAAATGTGCATCTGAAATAGGTCATGCACATGAGGGTCAAATGTGAAACTGTACACACTCCTCACTGTGTACTCCTTAGAAACTCCTCTATGAGCCATGTCTGAAATCCTGATGCACTAGAAGGATCCCACACACAACAATTGACGCTCATCTCAAAGTTAGGGTCAAGAGTGAAACCAACATCTAACCTAAAAAGCGAATTATCATAAGACAATGTAGCATCTGCCTCAGACAAGGGATTCTTCACAAAATGAACAACACCTCCATGTTGATCTAAGGCATACAACTCTGAACCACTGGAGTCATCAGCAGATGTTAGCTCCTCCCGAATCATCTGTAATTCCCCTCAACACATGTTTCCTATCATCAACCTCAAATGACATCTCCACCTTAGGTATGTTGAGGGTAAATACTCCCAAGTTCTGGAGCCATTTCATGCCCAAAACTATATTCATCTCACCCATGTTGACCACATAGAAATCAAAATGTAACTCATAGTTGTTCAACATCAAAGTGAGATTAGTAATCTACCTAGTTCATGTGAGGGTGTATCCATCATCCAATCAAACTTTGAATCCATCAAAATCCTTGGCCTGAAGTCTGCATCTAGCCATGAAACCCTCATCAATAAAATTTTGTGTTGCTCTTGTATCCAACATATCAACACAATGCTTCCCATTAACTGTTCCCCTAAATGTAAATGTGGCCTCATCCTAAACATTAGCAAAGAATGCCATAGGAGCCAAATTCCCATCCACGGATTCCTTCACATCTTGATGATCCTCTAAAGTTGGTTGATCTGAATTGGAATCCTCATAGTATGCCCACATGATACGATTTTCTTTTCCCTTAGGTCTTAGAGGTCAATCATGATCCTTGTTATATGGTTCCTTACACCAAAAACATAATTTATTTTTTCTCAACTCCTCACGTGATTCCTCATCCACCATAGTTTCTGATTTCTTTTTCTTATCAACAATTTGTTGAGATTCCTCACTGCTGATTGAAGGAACATCTTTATGTGAACTCCTGCTCTTTGGGGCTGCAAACTTCATACTCCTTGCTTTCTTCATTGCCTCCTGCAATGTTGGTGGATTAAAAGCCTTTAACCACCCTCGTAATGGTTCTTGTAATCCCTTCATTAAGAGTACCACTAACATCCTCTCAGATATGTTTGGTACCATCACGGATAATCTCTAGAAGTCACTGATGTAGTTCTCCAAACTACCAACCTGCTTAAGTTGTGCCAAGTCTCTGAAATATACTTTTGGATCCTTCTTGTCAAAACGTTCAACCAGCCTATCAACAAACTCCTAATAGGAAGTAATGTGATCATGTTGTAGAGTCACCATCCCGTGATACCACCAATCGTGGGATGCTCCCTCTAAATGAAATGTAGCATACTTGATTACATCTACCTTTTCCGTAGGTCGAAGGTTCAAGAAAGTATCCAACTTATGAAACCAAGACTGAGCTATAACTTTTCCACTTCCATCAAACATGGGAAACGTGAGCTTACTGGTAGCATGATTCAAATCAATATTTTGATTCCTCAGCCCCCTATCCTACTTGGATCTGTAATATTCAACCCTCAAAGTCACAAATCGGTCAAAATGCATGCACTCATGCACTTGAGGCATCAATAATTCCCACTCATCATTGGTTGCCACAACTGCATCAGCATATGTTGGATCTTCAACTTCTTCAACATTCTCCTCAACTTTCTCTTCCCTCAAGAAAGTGGGTCAAGTAGGCCTATCTACAGTTTGTGAGGGAACATGGTGTGTCGTTGGTGTCCCCACCACACTTTTATTATCATCTACAACCCTATTGTGCCACATCCTATTTTCCTTTGTAACCTTTTTCTATTGTAGTTGTTGTTGCATGGTTGTTGTACATCCCTTGAAAGCACGGGCCATTCTTTCAATAAGCTCTTCACCCCTATCTTCATTTCTTCTTTCATTTCTTTGTGGACCCTCTTCTACCATGTCACCCATTTCTGCTAATGGTACATCTACAAATGGATTATCCTCTTGCCAATTCTCTTTTGGCTTTGCTTTTCTGCGAGTGTAGTATTTGTGGTGACTTTTCATGTGAACCTTTAACCCTTCAAGATGGTAGGACTAAGGCTTTGATGCCAATGTAAGAACTCTTCTTTCCTTGAATTCTGTGACTAGTTTTTGTTGTTTGTGTTTTTCAACTTTTTTTGCAATTTCTTTGTATTTTTAAGGGTTTACTGCTTTTGTTTGATTTTTTGATGCGAATGCAAGAAATTGAAAGAATAAATACAATAAAATGGAAGGAAATTTCATCACTTCAATTATTCAATTTTATTGATCAAACCCAAAAAGACTAAATACAAAGCATACCCAATTAAGAAGAATTACATTGGTTGCCATTAATTTTTTGCTAAAAAGCACATCACAAAGAAGTTTGATTCTCACTTGATATGAGTTTTTCCTCACAGATTTGATGTGGCTAGGTTCTCTAAGGCTGGGCGCCTCTAGTTGAATTTTCTCATATTTTAAAATGATCTCCACACATGAAATCACCCTTCCTTCTTCAAGTCGCATGTTGCTGCATTAAATGACTATCAAAAAGCAATTGTACCTTCTTGAAAACCTTGTGAGTGATCACCACAATCTTTTGAAAGTCACTACTCGAAAGCCTTGAATCTTCTGAATTTTTATGGCTCTAAAAAACCCTCTGAATACTTTCACTGTTTTAGCTCAAATAGAACCTCTGTATGAAGTTCCCCTTGAATGCCAAATTCAATGGATATTTCACCACCTCAAATGGCTGCAACACTGAAGAGTTGATTGTTCTCTAATGGCTCAAAGGACATAAACCCTTGGCTTCTCCTCATAGACAATTTTCACCAAATCGAATGCTCAATTACCAAGGTTGAAAATATATAACTTCACGAAGAAGTTAATTTCCCTCCAAAAAGTACATCTAATAATAATTAAATGTTATTACATATGCATCATATAGTATTTCACCTTTTAATACCTTGGAACATGCACCCCAAATTTAATTCAATAACTGGCCCCCTTTTAATGATGACTTGATCCTTCATTATAAAGTTAATTTATAACTTTATAATAACACCTTTAATTAATTAAATATTATTTGAGCCAATAAAACATTAATATCTCCTTTAATATTTAATATTTCATCATACGGTATGAAACTAGGGTCAATTGTGCAAAGCTAAATATGACCAAGTGCCTTACTAAAAATAGTAAGGGTCCCTCTCAACCAAACTCAAGCTTACTATAAATAGTAAGTATAGCAAACAGGCCCCTGGAGACACCAAACGAAAGCCAAAACTAATAATCACTGAACTCCGGAGAAGATACAAGCCTCTGCTAACCAAGAATCTACCTGAGAAGACCCTCTAATCATCTGTATTAGCCTACAAAAGTCAATGATAGGCTAAACCATCCGCAAAACATGACCATGCTAAAAAGGGGACATTGCATTCAATTGTCTAGGGGAATGGAAAATTCTTGAGAGATAATAATATGAAATGAATGCAAGTAAATGCCTTTAAATACTAGAACATGACATCAAATCATGTAGAAGCATTCTTAGTTGGCTTTGGGTGAGAAAGGTAAAGGGGGTAGTTGACCAAAATTGAATACTAAATTTTAAAATGAAAGGGGAAAAATATGTGACTATAAAAATCTTTTGATGCAAACAAATGATCAAAGTAAAAATGATAGAATTATATGAATGTAGATGAATGGGTAGTTGTAGTAAATTAAGATGTAGATGAATGCATAGAAGTATGTATTTATAAGGGTAACCTAGGTGCAAATGAATGTGTGTGTATCTATAAGGTAGAACTAAATGTGTAAACATAAGTGTGAATAAAAATAGGTAAAGGCTAGGGGAATGAACTCAAATTCACACAAAATTACACTATTTGTCACCATTTACATGAAATAAGCACAAAGCTTAATGGGAAATGATATTGCTATGCAAATTCATCATTATAAATATAAAAATTAAGTAGTGACATGGGTCGATGTAAATGCCACATGATCTTGAAGTTATAGTGCCCAACATAAATATAAAAATTAAGTAACGACATGGCTCAATGTAAATGCCACATGATCTTGAAGTTATAGTGTACAACATGATCCCTTGTCTTAGTTGCATGATGTTAAGGGAGATGTTAGACATTACACAACATGATTATTAGTTCTATGTAGTTTGTAGGCATGGTTATATGTGATGGCATGAGAGCATGGTTTAATTTAAGCAATATCACTTGTAAAACTTACAATGGCCAAAATATGGTGAACTATGTTATTTTCTCAAATTATTTTATCTCAAGATTGATGGAGTTAGATGTTGGATATTACTTGTAGACACGTAAAAGATACGGATTGACATCGTGCATTCGATCATGACTCACTAACATCGTTTCTTCCTAAATCATTCTTCAGTCTAACCATTTAATCAAATTCACCTATTTGATTAAATTCATCAATATTCGTCTCTTAATTAAATAAATCACTTTATCTAATTAAGTCACTTTCTCCTGTTAATTAAATCATTCCATCTGATTTAATTATCCATATTTAATTAAATAATCAACGTATTTGATTAAATCCCTAAAGTCTATCTATTAAATTAAATAAATTAAAACCTTATTTGATTTAATCTAACACCATCCCTTTTAATTAAATAAATCAAAATCCTTATTTAATTAATCTTTTGTCATATTCCTCTCTTATTTGATTTAAATAAATCCATAAATCTAAATCAAATAAGTCACATCATCAAATCTCCTATTAAATTAATTAACCCATGATTAATTTAATCTAATCTCATGTCACATCCTCTAGATAATGCAAGTTGCACATGAAAATAGATTTAATTCATTTATTAAATCCCTATTTTCCTCACAAAGGCATCTTTTGGAATATTCTCTCAATTTGAATTCAAAATTCCAAATCAACATGTACATCCAACAAGGCAATAACTTCATCTTACATGTCCTTTTCCTTGAGCCAAGTGGCATTTATTGCATTTTCCCTTCCCTCTTACATGTCATTTCAACAAATTTGAAATTCAAATTTATGCATTTATTGGCACAAACCCCAAATCTTGTACATCCATCATCCATTCATAGCTTGACAAGTGGCACCATATCATTGGATGAATGTTAGTCCCACATTGCTCAAATTTGGACATTCATCCATCTTGAAATCCTATAAATGAAGAGCTCATATCCTCATTTTATCATCCACAAACATTGCAAAGTTACCATGCTCAAATATCTCTTGCATTCCATCCATTATCATTGAGTCATAGCTAGGTTCTTGCAAATTTTTGGCTTGGGAGCTCTCATCTTCTATCATCAAAGTGGATCAAATCTCCATCTACACATTCATCTTGCATCATAGTGTTGACGTGGTTTTTGCGACTACACCAACACAGAATAAAGTCGCCAACGGCTACTCTATGCTGTCTTGAACAAAGTTTCCTGCATGCTAAGATTGCGAGATAGATCATACATTTAACTCCAAGGTTCCTTCAGTTCGAATAGTCTCAGTTGGTTTGATGTGATTTTGCTGGTACTTCAAGGGGACTTACACAATTGTTCGACAGTTGACAACAGACAGCGGACTAAGGGCTTTCGTGTAATTCAAATGATTTGGCAAGTGAGCACAAATTTCTTAATCCTAACCAGAAATGAACTGAAATTAAATGGGTGTAGGGCCTAAGAAGTTTATGTTCTAATCTACTCTAAGACGTGGGACATGGCGATCAATTCTCACAGACTTCAACCGGGCCTTGCTTTGCCTCGCTTCGGACAGCTTCCACAAAACTGGTGCAATCTTCAAAGGAGTGGCGAAAGATGTTCAAATTATAACTCAACATGCAAGTACCATCAAGACGATGTATACAAACACTTGAATCACAATCGAAGTTAAGTTTGATGAGTAAATCTAGTTGACCACGCAGGGTGAACCCACCATCAGCGAGCCCGCTAGTGGTATGGACGAACGAAGTCTTGTTCAAATCGAGCACCACATTCCACAATTACTAAGTACTTGCATGAAATGAAATCTACTCTACTTTAAGATATTTCAAGATGCTACGTGAATTGGAAGGACAAAGAAGCCTCGACAACTACTCATAACAAAGAAGAGATCACCATCAATGAAAAACTCTTTTATTATGAAAGCATTCACGACAACTTCTTACAAAGTATTCAAAGGGAAGACTTTCCTTCCTTTTTAATCTAAACTATTCTACCTTCTATTCTATCAATTTCTCTCTATTCCTTCTCTACTATTCTAACTCTAATCTAATTCTAATGAGGTACAAATGAGGGGGGGATGCCCCTTTTATAGCTGGCCAAGTCCAACAGAGGGCTCAAATTACAATTGACTGGATGGCCCAGATTGTGCCACCTCAGCCCTAAACAAGATTCACCCTAAAAACTACCACCGAGAGGAGTGGGGTAATAAATGAGCCATAATGTCCATCATCCTTCTAGAAGATTCCATCTTTGAAACGCGTTCACACTGTTCTTGATCTTCTTCTTGACGTTGTTCTTCAACTTTGCTCGAGCTTCCATTCTTTTCTCCATATAGAGTTTTGAAAACATTTCTTCTTTGTCACTAAGTCTCAACACTTAGCCATTTTCTTGTAACTTTTCTTCCTTAAGGTTGAAATGTCATCTTGGATCACTTAAGTCATCAACACTTGGTCTCGACGTTTCTCCTGCAAAACAAGCAAGGAGAAGAGCATTAGAACACTTCATAATATAAATTCAACTTACTTACCAAGATTTTCACGCTCTAACTTCCAAGTGTTCATCGTCTTTCTCCAGCCAACCTTGCTTTCTTCATGATTTTTCAACGTTCGTAGGCTGGGGCATATGATTCTTGTGCATCAAATTTCAATGCCTTAGACAAATTTTCAACCTCCTCAAGGGTGTATCATCTTTTAAGAGTGTTAGCTTCAATTGCATCTTCTTCACTTTTCTGGCTGAGGCGTTGGCGACTTGATCCTATTTGTCTCTGACTTGAGAAGATTCGACTTCGTGAAGAAAATTGAGCAAATTCACCTAGGCAATCACTTCAATTTCATCATTCGAGGTATTTTATCTTCACAAACATTTCCTTCCTTGCCTTAGAAAATTTCTCAAATTTCCCTTAGGAAATTCGTTAACCTGGTGCCCATCAAAAATCTTCACCTCAGAACCCTTGGCAAGCTGTGGAAGACCTTATAATCCATTCCTCGTCGGCAATCTTCAATACCCAAAAGAAAATTTCTTTTAGAACTTGTCGAATTCATGGGTATATAATGAACAGGTTCATTTAATTTTCTTGAATTTTGAACCTTAGAAAATAATTTTTTTTAACAAATTTATTCTTGCTCTTCAACACCTGTGAACATTTCTCGTTGCTCTGACTTGAAATTTTTTTTTATCAATCCTATGCAGCTGGCATTCTCTGACTTCGTCTCTGGCAATTTTGCTCACACCTCAGGAAAATTTTATCACTTCACTAGACTTAAGCGTGATTCTCCTAAAGAAGAAAATATTTGTGCCTTGGAAATTTTTTGAATCACTTAGCATTTTTGAAAGATTTTCCCTTAGAAAATTTTATTCATTCTTCAATCCATCTTGCCAGTGGTGAATTTTTTTTTTTTATATATCAATTCACTTGGAAAATTTGTCTTGAGCATATTTTATTTGCCTTCATCCTCACTTCACCTGGCATGGTGCATTTAACATAGGCAGGAAGACTTATACTTTCAACGTCTAGCAATATTCATCAACTTTACCTTATAGGCTTAGCATTTCCAACGCCTAGCAACACTTATCTCCCTTTTTACCTTCAACGCCTAGTACTTGACTATCTTTGGAATTTGGGTGCATCTAAGCTAGACAAGAGGATAACTTCTTTGACTTTTTGACTTTGCTTGTAACATGGGCGCATTTGAGAAGGAGAGAGGAATGGGCGCATTTTGAAGGTGGTGAAGAATTTAATACTTGGAATCTTTTTTTTCATGCACAACGCCTTGGATGGACACCTTTGTCTTTATATGCCTTTGCATGTATACTTTTGCATGGAGACGTTTTGTCTTTTCCAACTTTGCATGCCTTTGTTTTGTCCTCACATGCCTCTACTTGGGCGCATTTTGGCATAGGAGGAGGATAAGCATGTTGACGCCTTGACTTGTCTTTTTCAAACTTATTCTACCATGCAGCTTGGGCGCATTTGGCATGTAGTGGAGGATGGGCGCAAATTTGAAGTGGTGGAGGATGAAATACGTTGACCTCTTTGACTTCCTTTAAGAACTTGGGTGCATTTTCTACATGGTGAGGGATGAGTTTGACACTTAGAAACTTTTCTTGATGCCTCTTGTAGCTGGGCGCATTTTGGCATGGGAGGAGGATGAACTTAACACTTGGAAAAAATTTCATCACCTTATTTCTTCTTGGCAAGTTGGGCGCATATGGAGAGTGGAGCAGGATGAAGCTTGTACTTAGAAATTTTCATGCACATCTCCTTGATTGAGGGCGCATATGGCCATGGGTGAGGAATGAGAGTGGATACTTAGAAACTTTTTCTCATCAATCTGTGGAGAGGGCACATTTTCAAGGTGGAGCAGGATGAAACTCATGCCTTAGCCATTTTTCTTGATCTCTGCCAACTTCTCCATGCCTACTATTTATAGTAAGTCCTTCAATTCTTGCATCTCTGAAGCTCGGAATGATTTGAAATTTTGAACACTGGATCTTCATGACCTCATCAACCTATTGATACTGCTATTTCGGGTTGGCCTACTATTTTTAGCCCATTTCTGAAGGTGGTTTTCTATTTATAGTAACTGCCTGATTCTAATATCTCCACAACTCCATTTGATTTGAAATTCAAATGAGGCGCTCCTCACCACGTGACTTGCCTGTTGACACTGGCTCATGCGGCCGACCTGCTATTTTTAGCATGTTTCTGAAATGACTTACTATAAATAGTAAGTGCTCTGTTTGCCCTCAAATTTTATCAGCAGATAACTTAGAAGATACTGATCGCAGTGGTATACACCGGTTTTCAAAAATTCTAACTTTTTACCCTTCTTTTCGGGCCCCGAAGCTAGAAACCCTAATTCATCTTGCATGCATACCAAATGATCTCCGTTTGTTCTCGCTTCTATTGCATTGCGATCAGTGCGTGATTCTGAAGTGCTGGGAGGCGGCTGCCGGAATGTATCTGCTAAAAATAGTAAGTTCCTGAATCAGTAATTATCTCTGTTTGCATGTCACATCATCGCGAAGCTCTCGAAAAACCCATAAGGAATATGCCGACATGCAAAGAAAACCCTAACATGCAAACCCTAAAAATAGCCCTAGAGGACTGAATTCTGAAAGTTGTTATCTCATTTTGCATGTGACACCATTGCGAAGGTCTCTGAAAACCCATAAGGAATCTCCAGACATGCGTAGAAAAACTCTGCATATAGGCCTTGCAATTGGCTCCGGAAGCCGAGCTGCTAAAAATAGTAAGTCGTCTGTTTCAGCTCAAAATTTGCAGACAAGTAGCTCGACACGTTCTAGATGCAGTGTAGCGATCGGAACTTCAAAACACTTACTAAAAATAGTAAGTAGTTGGAATCTGACAAAATTTAGCCTGGAACCTGCTGGAAGCACACTGACATCAATGTTAGTCTCAATTTTCAATTTATTCACCTTACTTGACCTCAGATTGGCTGAAAAGATGGAAACCCTAATTTTCAGACTTGGCCAGATTTTTACGTTTAAGCTCAATGACGGGCACAATCCTCGAAAGGCAGACATCAGAAAAGACACAGAGAGAGAGAGAGAGACCAAAGCCAAAAGACCATAATGGAGCAAAAATTAAGGGTCCCCATTTTGAATGGGGCGATGTGTGAAAAGGTCACAACATTGGTAATATTTATTTTTCAAATTCTACGACTTGTGCATTCAAGATTGATAGTTGAAGATTCATTGCCCAAGTTCTGTCACATTTGTCTCATGGCTATGAACAAATGTGTCATGTCCCTTGAAAATATTTACCCCAAATGTATCAAAATACATAAATTAAAATCTCAATATATCCAAATTATTATTTAAATATGATTCTAATCATTATTGTATTCATTTTATTAAAATGCAATAACTTATATAATAAATTAATGATGATCTATTTTTTTTATTCAAGGGGTAAACGCTTTTGACTAGAGCTATGAACCGGATACAACCATTTAGCAATACCAACCCAACGGGGTTTGAACCTTGGTGGCAAGAACAACAATGCCACCTATAAACCATCACACCATGCCAATACCGGCAATACAATACAAAATATAATTACCAAACTAAAAGCAAAAAGCCATGATGAAGTCAAAGGGTGAATCCGTTCAAAGAAACAATGTAACGGTTGCACCAAAAGCCATGACCAAGAGACTCATCAACCATTATAAAGAAGGACAATGCAAGAAGAGGGAAGACATCGAATGGAACAAAGAGAAATCACTTAGCAGCATTAAAAGAAAATAGGAAAGGCTCCAGCAGCAGCAATAGACAGGAGGTAAGTAGCATATAAAGTTTGGTAAACATATTGCAGTCTGTAGATGGGCAGTCTGAATATTTAATTATGTATACAGTAGAGAATCCAATATTTATGGGAAATAAGAGGGCTGCATATATATATATATAATTCTGAGTTATCGTTTACTATTAATGATAAATAATAAATCTGTGTCACTAATTTGCAAGAGACAGAATAATAATAGGCTGTGTATTCATATGGTTCTGATTAATCATGCGTTATTGAATTTAATATATAGATCTGTGTTGTATGCAAGAAGCAGGATATAATATTTGTCTTATATATCATTGATTTAATAGTTCATATCAGAACTTGTGTATTTATACAATGGAATAATATTCATGTTATGTCATTCATTAAATAGTCTGAATCTGTGTTCTTATACTATGTCTAACTGTAAACAAATTAGCCATGATGGGGGAGATTGCAGGACTATTGAAGGGGAAACAACGTGTGAAGTCACCCTCTAAGTGCACCACCCATCTGGATGGCAAGGGCCACATGGGCCAAGAGGGGCAAACTGCTCTTGGGCTTAGAGGATTTTACTATCCAGGACACCCTGCTATAGCTGCACCCTCAACCTCTCAATATGATTGAGCAATGATGGTCCCGGTACAGGGGAACGTAGGTAGAATACTAGGTACACCAATCCATATGGATGGCAAGGGCCACATGGGGCCAAGGGGGGTAAACTGCCCTTGGGCACCCTATCAGACCATCACACTCAAGGAAGAATGAATTAGAAGATTCAATATGCTTATGCAATGATGTCTTATTTTATGTCTACTAACACTTTGCTTTCCTTACATGCATGCTAATTAATATTTTCTTGTAAATACTCTCTAATTCTGTTTTGCAAGGACCTAATTGTTCTATAAGCATTCCCCAACACCAAAGTAATTCCTTGGAATTGATTAATTAGGGCAGATTTAGGGTCATCTCAAAAAAGGGACATTACAAAATATTGGTTTTCCTTTACTGCTTTCTGGACAAAAGTATACTCATCTTTTAAATTTCACTCATACAAGGGAGTTGTACCTTAATTAAAATTTAGAGGAAAATCACCAAGGAAATGGTGATCTATCCAACTTTTTGTTGTTTATTTGTCTTCACTTTGGGCATAAAAGAGTCATTATTTTATTTTTGAAGAAGACAAATCTTCTTTGCAATGGTTTCTGGTTTTGATTGTGTGATAATTTTTGCAGTTCCAGTCCATCTCCAAGTCCGCAGCGCATGGTGAACCTCGTTCCTCAGCCAACGGCTCCAGATCGCCCTGCTCAGCATGTTGAACCTTGTTCCTCAGCTAATGGCTCCTTCACATTGTCTCCAGGTACGCCCCCTCCCTTCGTTTCATGTCGTTTCTCCTCTGCCGATCATTCTAATCGCATTATTGGCTGTGACTTTTCTTTGCGTGTTGAGCAGTCACCCGTCTCTTCTTTGTCACCTCGAGCCCATCCCCGCTCTAGTTCTTGTCCGTACTCACCTCTGCAGCCGTCTCTCCAATCAAATTGTCTTCCCCGCCTCCCTCGTCCTTCCCCCAATCTCCCCCCTATCCCTGACTGGGAGAGTAAATTAGTGGTCAACCTTTCTAGCTTTTCCTTAGATCCCCTTGCCGTTAATATTCTTAAACGTGATATTGGGTTTTCCTTGTCGCCTAGAGCTATCCCGCTTGTTAACTTCCTTATCGAAATTGATAATGCTGTTCGTTCTCTTCCGCATGACGTTGCTGAGGAAATCAAACAAGATTGTGTCGTTGCCCTCAGGCATGCCAAACCTCCCAAACGCAACGTCCCAAATCTGGAGCTTCTTGCTTTCAAGAAGTTATTGCACAACGAAGACATTGTTATTTCCAAGGCGGATAAGGGCAATGCCACCGTAGTCATGAACAAGCTCGACTACAATTCCAAAATGCTTGAGCTCCTTTCGGATGCCAGTAGTTATAAAGCCTTGCCGCGCAACCCTTGTTCAAAAATTTTAAAGCACATCAAATATGTGGTGTCTTCCTCCTCATTTGATGAGGCCACCAAAAAACGTCTTATTCCCAACAAAGAAATTACACCCCGCATCTATGGCGCACCCAAAATTCACAAAGTTGGTATTCCTTTGAGACCCATTGTTGACACAATTGGTTCACCAACTTACAACCTTGCCTCCCACCTCTCTAAATTATTGGCCCCTCTGGTTGGGAAGTCGGACTCCTTCATAAAAAATTCTTCCCATTTTGTCCGGTTTGCCAATGATCAAAAGTTGGAGAGTAATGACCTTTGGTGAGCTTCAATGTGGTTTCCCTTTTCACCAAGGTCCCCATCCCCGACTCGATTGAAATTGTTAGGCGCAAATCTAATGACAAGATTGCTTCCCTTGTTGATCTGTGCTTAAGGTCTACTTTTTTCTCCTTCCAAGGGGTAATCTACGAGCAGGTCGATGGTGTGGCCATGGGTTCCCCTCTCTCCCCGGTCATTGCCAACCTCTTCATGGAGCATTTCGAAGACATGGCCCTCCACTCCTCCCCCCTCAAGCCAAAGTGGTGGAAAAGATATGTTGATGACACCAATGTATGTTGGCCCCATGGCTTGGAGAAGTTAGAGGAGTTCCATTCCCACCTCAATAGCCTCATGCCCTGCATTTCCTTCACCAAAGAGATTGAAGTGGACAACCGTCTTCCCTTTCTCGATATTCTTCTTCTCAAAAACCCTGACGGTTCCTTGGGGCGTCGGGTGTATCGTAAGGCCACTCATACCGATCTCTATCTCCACTCGTCCTCTCATCATCACCCGTGCCAAAAAAGTGGTGTCCTTAAAACTCTTTCCTTGAGGGCCTTTAGAATCTGTGATGAGGACAACTTAAACTTTGAGTTAGACCATCTTCGTCATGTGTTCAGTCTGAATGGTTACTCTAACAAGCAAATTTCTCGAGCCTTCAACCAAGCCAAGGCTCGTTTCCGTTCTACCTCTGAACCCATCCGCTCCTTTAGTCTCCCTGTTGCCTCCCTCCCCTTCGTCGATGGGTTATCCCAAAAAATCTCCAAGATCCTTCGCAAAAAAGGTCTCCAATGTGCTTTCAAACCCCTCTCCACTTTGAGGAATCGTCTCCCCTCTCTCAAAGATCCCAAGGACATCTTTCTCCACTCAGGTGTCTACAAGGTTATGTGCTCTTGTGGTGCACCTTATATTGGTGAAACTGGTTGATCGTTCAGCACTAGAATCAAAGAACACATAGCTGATATTAGACATGAGCGGGTCCTCAAATCTACTTTAGCCGACCACTCTTCTTCCACAAAGCACCATATTTGCATCGAAAGCACCCAAATCTTGCACAAGGAAGACAATTTTGTCAAAAGGAAGATAAAAGAAGCCATTGAAATCAACAACCACCCCTTGAACCTTAATCGTGACGAAGGGTGGAAGCTGAGTCAGGCTTGGCATCCCTTGTTAGCCAACCTTCACACCCCTCATCTCCCTCCCTCTTCTTGATCCCCCTCCTTTCCCTTGTTGTTGGGTGCCCTTACCTCCCTTCCCGTGTTGGGGTCTCCTTGTCTTGTTCTTTTCCGCTCTCCTGGTTTTCGTTGGCCCCCTTTCCTTTTTTCTCTGACTGTGTTCCCCTTATTGTCTTTTCTTCTTTCTTGGTCATTGTAGCTTTTGTCCTTTGTTTATCTTGGCCCTCCTTCCTTCGTATATATATATACATATATATATATATAGTTGTATTAAGAAATATATATTTATATATTAATACATTCTTACATGTATATTTTTTTGAATGTCTGTAGATATTGTTACTTATTGTTTCCTTTTGTTCATTGGCCTTCGTCCCGTAATTCCCCTCCCTTGTTTCCCTTCCTATCCTTTCTTCGTTTGTGGCTCCTTTTGCATTTGTCTTCCTTTTCGATCTCGAATCCCTTCCTTCTTGTTTATTTGGATTTATGCATTTATTTATTTGAGAATTATATATTTTTATTAACCTTTTTTACACTTATTTTTAGTTATGATTCTTATTATTTTAAATTTCTCTATTGATTCCTTGTCTTTTTAGTGAGATTCCTTTTTCATCTATTTTTTTTGTTTCCCTTTAAACATTTATTTATATTGTTTTCACTTTTACTTTAACTTGTTTCCTATCTTCCTTTCTATTTATTTCTTTGTTTCTATTTTTTTGAGTTATTTCTTTTTAATTTTTACTTTTATATAATGTTTAGATATATATATTTATTTTGTTTTCATTTTTTGGTTTGTTTCCTATCTTCTTTTTTATTATTTATTATTTTATTTCTTTGTTTCCTATTATTTGTGTTAATTCTTTTTTTAATTTTTTACATATATATAATGTTTAGATACATTTATTTATGTCTTTATTGATTCCTTGTCATATATATAATTGTTTAGATATATATATTTATGTCTTTTTTTCTTTGTCTTTTTTAGTGAGATCCCTTATTTATCTTTTTAATTGTTTCCCCATAAGCATATATTTATATTGTTTCCTTTTAATTCGGTTTGTTTCCTTTCTTCTTTATTTTAATTTTAATTTTTTAATTTATTTAATTCTTTGTTTCCTATTATTTGAGTTAATTTCTTTTTAATTTTTACATTTTTATAATGTTTAGTTATTTATATTTATTTCTTTATTGTTTCCTTGTCTTTCATTTATATATTAATAGATTTTCTTCTTTTTATTATTTATGTGATTCCTATATATATATATATATATATATATATATTATTATATATTTATATATATATTATTATTTGATCCTTATTATATATTTATTTACATATTTGTGTCCTTTTGTTTTATATTTTTATGTGAATATCTTTAATTATCTTTTTTGCTCTTGGTCTTCGTGCCCTCTCTATCATTTCCCTGCCTTGGTCTTTTTAATTAGCTCTTGGTCTGCATCCTTTCATTCTATCCTTCAGCTCTGCTCATCCTGATGATGGATCACGGAGTGTGATCCGAAACGTTTAATTGATGCAAAAATTATCACACAATCAAAACCAGAAACCATTGCAAAGAACATTATGGATTGTGGAAACTTGATATCATTAGAAGACAAATCTGTCAACCAACAATGCCCAAGGCCTTGAAGAGTTTTATTTGATTGAGATTGATGCCTGTGCTTAATGTTTCCAATTCTATGCATGTTAATGAGCCACACACTAGAATGTATCCTCTTTGTTGAACGCAAAACACTAGCTGTATCTGTGGAAGACAGTTGAAATGAGCTCAACAAGTAGCATGGCATTGAATTCCTTGCATTTGTTAGCTGTGGCTGAATAGAAAGTCATCCCTGTGTCCGTCCCAAGGTCCCTAGAGTTCTATCTTCACTGGTGTGTGTTATGCACATGAATCATACTTGGTACAGTTCTGCGTAAATTCAGCAGCAGTGCACCTGTCTCTTAGAAATGCTATTATGTTTCCATTGTATTGCCTTGACAAGTTTTCAGTCTTGCACGTTGCAAGGTTGCTAGTTACAGTTTTTAACTAAGCAGAAACATCCTTGAATTATGCATGGAAATCATACTCTGCACTTCTCTGTAGCTTGTGGAGCAATGCACCCACTTCTTGGAAATGCTATTATATTCTGTCATATCACCTTGAGGGGTTTTCAATCTGGCACATTGCAAGGTCACTGTCTAAGGTTTTCAACCAAGTGGAAACAGCCTCAAGTTATTGTTTGTGATGTTCAACCGGGAATCCTCTACAGAATTGCCTGGGCAGTTTCAATCCATAATTTGTGTCTCACAAATGAGTTTTCAATCTATGATTTGTGTCTCCTAAGTCCAATGGCTTAGCTAAGTGGGCATGCCCAGCTTGCCTTAAACACTAAAAATTCTCTTACATGATCACTACTCAAATCAAGCTCTCCTTCATTAACATATCTTGTTTAAGCTTGGCTTTAATGTTCCCTTTATATGCCTTTATGAGCTTTTCGTAGCCATAAAATTTTACCTCTTCAACTACTCTTGTGTTGTTTAATAATTATTATTGCATCTTGTGGCCTCATGGATCAACCCTCAAGCCCTTGTTATATGGTTCTTTGGGGCCTTAGATGTTGTGAGTCATATCAACACTAATTGTGAGAGTATTGCCACCTTTTTTTTGTTATTTTACTCCATCACTTGTGATATTTAATTTTTAACTATAAACAAAATTTGCTCAGACCATCACAAGTACCCACTCCACTTCTAGCAACAACATCCACTAAATTAATACTCCACCACAACACTCTATGTCATACTATTATTCTCTAACATACCAACTAATTGATTTGGACAAGAATTTCAAATATTTTTAATTAAAATTTTAAAAATCAAAGAGGTTGATATCTTCAACAAATGGTTCAAAGTTGAAATGGTACAACTAAAAAAATTAAAAACTAATACAATTTCATTGGTTCTACCTTATATTTGCATTTACAAAGCTCCAAACAAAATGAGACTATAATTAAGGGACATCTTTGCACTCAAGTAGCAATTATAGCCAAGAGGATGTATGGGAATTATGTGAGAAAAAAATATTATTTATTGAATAAAGTTAAACTAGATGATGTCAGTTAAAATGGCATTGATGCAATGGCCTCTTTAACATGGATGCTTATGTCCAAAGATATATTTCTTCGATAATATGTTTTATTGCTTGATAATTAAATTACATGACAATTTTATTATAAACACATAGGTCCATCATTATATGCAACTTTAACTACCTTGTCACCAGTTTGAGCCGCGTCTTCTGATTTCAACATTAGCATTAATTTGGTGGGAATGATAAGACATATTTTGCTACAATCCTTAAATATGTGCATTTTTCTGTCATCATCTCAATTTAAAATCAAAATAATGCAATTATGTTTCTCCATCTCCTTTACAATGTAGATAAAAGTTATAAGATAAATGGGATAGACATTTTGCTGTGTACATTTTTGAAAAGTAATTAATGGTTGAAATGCAAACCATACTAAGATTGTTGAAAAGAGTAACAATGTGCAGCACAAATTGCAGCCACTGTCTTATGAAACAACACCGAGAAAATAGTAGACATGTGAAGAAAGAATGAGCAGTTTGTAAACTATTGCATCATGCTATCTTTAACACCAGGTTCCTAATCTTTGTAATCCAATAAAAAATAAATTTCCAGATTAAATGCATGTGAAGGCCTTGATAATTTACACAAAATATAAACATTATTGAAATATTGAGTTGGTGACATTTGAATGAAAACGGTGACTTATAAGATATTTTATACTCCAAAAGTGTAGTGATGGCGAGAGAAGCTAGAGAAGCTAGAGGGTGAAAAGCCCATCGTGGGGGTGGGTGACACTTCATATTTATTCTCCCCCTAACAAATATCTAGATATTCTTGTGTGCTAAATAAGTTCCTAACTGGACGCCATGTTTCGATCCTAAAAGCTATAGAATCAAAAAATCCCCAGTGTGGCTTAGTCTAGTGGGGCTCCCAGCTGAATATTGGTGTGCAGAAGCCATTATCAAGATTGGGGATGCTTTAGGATCCTTCCTGGGGATTGAAGAGGACTTCCTCAATGGGAAAATAGGGGATGTAGCAAACATTTATGTGGAAGTGGATATGGAGTTGGGTTTTATGGAGAACTAGAAATTGTATCGGATGTAGGGAGATGGAAACAAAAAGTAACAAGACTAATAGACAGAAATCCTGGGCCTTGTCTCTTAAGAGAGCTGATGGGTTCCGATGTTCAACATCGTGGTTAATTAGCTCTTCGTCTCTGGAGGAGGAGAAGCATTTAGAATTTACAGAAGATATCAACCATGCTAGTGTTGGTGAACGAAAGGAGTCTCCCTTGAAAGAGCATCAGGAGATAAAAGATAAATCCGAACCCAAAACTCAACCCTTCAACAGAAAGAAAGCTCCCTCTTTGGGGAAAAAAATAAAGACCTATGGAATGTCTCCTCTCTGGAAGGAGCTCAGCGGGCAAAGAAAAATCTAGAGCTCTGACCAGAAAAAGGAAACGGACCAAGGTCTCATTGGAAAAACAATTGGATGCTCCATATGAGCACTCGGTGTCGGAAGAGCAAGCTCTTACAGATCTTTTAAAAGATACAGAGGTCCTGAAGGAAAGATATCTCAAAGGAATTAGAAAATATCAATGGAGAGAATGCTGGTGATTTTTCTACTAAAAGCAAAACCAAACAGATGCAAAATCAAAGTTTCCAGCAGGTCAAAGTCAGGTATGAAGAAACAGCAGCAGTAGATAACCAACAACTAGTGGAAACCCCTAAGGTCAGCCCCCAGAAAGATGGTTTTTCTGATCATGAGGCTGACAGCATCAACTTCAGAACAGATATATAGAACTCAGAGGAAACATATCAAAATCTGATGTTCTCCCAGATCCTATGAACATCAATAAAAACATGCATTCTTTATTAAAAGACTATATGGATGAAGAAGCTTTGGATAGTCAAATATTGGATACTCCATTAGCAGTACTCTTTTCAGAGGCAAAAGAGAAGAAAAAATTGGGTATCAAGCAGTATTCAATCCCCAATCCAAAACCAGATTTTGGTTTGGACTCAGCAAAGAGGGGAAGGAGATCATTAAAAGAACAAAGAAGCAAAGAGGGTGATGCCGAGGGGCAACTTAAAATCACTGATATTATGAAAGTAAGGAAGGGGAGCTCCCTTCCAAAAGAGTCATGAAAATCTTTTCATGGAATGTTAGGGGCCTCCATGCCCCTAACAAGAGGAGTTTGGTCAAAAGAAGGCTCCTTTTGACCAACTCAGAAGTAATCATGCTTCAAAAAACCAAACTTAGTTTGAAGGAAATGACCACCTTTGGAGAATGTTTGAAAGGACAATACAGTGGCTGTAAGGTGGAAGCAGTTCAATCAGAGGGTGCTGCAGGAGGTTTGGCTATTCTATGGAAACCTGCTATCTTGAGCTTTGAGAAGCTTTGAGAAGGAAAGAATTGGATTGCAGGCGTAATAAAAAGCTTACTAACGAACCTATCCTTTATCCTTCTTAATGTTTATGGTCCAGTAGCCACTACTGCCAAAAAAAAACTTTTGGACAAAGTTAGACACAGTATTATCCTCTTTTTCTCATCAAAACATAGTGATTAGGGGAGATTTTAATGCGATTCACAACAAAAAGGATAAAAGAGGCAGGTTAAATAGGCCAGGAAGATTACAAATGGGCTTCAATGCTTGGGTGGAAAGGAATGGACTTATGGAATTAGAATCAGGGGATAACATATTCACTTGGAATGACAGAAGACTCAGTTTCAGCAATATAGCAGAGAAATTAAATAGATTATTTTGGGCACGGGATCTCTCTTCCTTTCCTTTCACCTTGGAATGTAAGGCTATGCCATGTTCAGGATCAGATCACTTTCCAATAATGTTACAGATTCTAGGGGAAAACAAACCTATTGAACCCCCATTCAGGTTTGAGTATATGTGGTTCAAATATCCCAATTTTTTGGTGCTTGTAGATAAATGGTGGAAGGAGGGTGAATTTGTAGGTTCCAAACTTTACTGCTTCATTTCCAAATTGAAACTCATTAAGAGAAGACTGCTAGAATGGAATGCGAATCATTTTAAAGATATCTTTCAGTCCAAGAAGACATTAGAAGATCAACTGAATGAGCTTAATCAAAAGGTGATCAAAGATGGGATGTCTCAAATTGAATTCTTAAGAGAAAAGGAACTCCTAGCAGAATATGAGGATATAATGGCCAAAGAAGAAATATTTTGGAAACAAAAATAAAGAGAGGCCTGGTTACAAGCTGGAGACAAGAACACAATTTTTTTTCATAATGTTACAAAACAGAGAAGATATATCAATAGAATCACCAGGCTTGAAGTGGAAGGAAACAATACTATTGAAGACCCAGTCTCTATCAAGGAGAACATAGTTAAGTATTTTGGAAATCTGCTCAATAATGTAGAGGGCTCAAATCAAATAGAACAATCTAAATTGTTGTCTTTTATCCCAAAGCTTATCTCCGAAGACTAGAATACAGCTTTGAGTGAGAGTCTTACCATGGAGGAAGTTAAACAAGCTCTTTTACAGCTCCCCTCACAAAAAGCACCAGGCCCGGACGGCTTCCCTACAAGTTTCTTTCAAAAATGCTGGGATATTATAGGGAATGATCTTGTCGAAGCATTAGAGGCATCCAAAAGATCAGGGAAAATCCTCAAAGAAATCAATAACACATTCATTCCCCTAATTCCAAAGAAGGAGAAGGTTGTCAAATTAGAGGACTTCAGACCAATTTCACTTTGCAATGCCATTTAGAAGATCATTTTCAAAGTCATGGCTAATAGGCTTAAGCCTTAGCTAAATAACATTATTTCGCAGGAGCGGACTGGTTTTGTTCCAAGCAGATCAATTCTTGATGGCATAATCATTGCTCAAGAGGTGATTCATACCATTACAAAATACCCAAGAATCAAGAATGTTGATTAAGTTAGATTTCTCAAAAGCTTATGACAATGTAGATTGGAGGTTCTTATACTCTTCTCTCCACGTTGGAAATAATAGCCCATTGCAAGAGCAAGAACTAGAACAGTTTTTAAGCATTGATGAATTAAAAAGGGGCAGCTGCTATTGTAGGATTGTTGAGAGGGATAGAAATGGTTGCCACAAAGAAAAAACAAAAGAAAACTTTTCTTTTGACTCTTCCTCTACAATATCAAGAATGGCAGGATCAAATACTGATCCATTTCCATACATAGCCTTCACAACAAGTCCATGTGACAATGGAAGAATACCAAGCTTGGCAAGCAAATCTGCCTCGGAAGAACTAGATTTATCTCCCTTCTTCATAAGCTCTAGAACAGTGTTTCCAGGGGGTACAACTGCATCAATCAAGCCACTTTTTGTGAAAACAAGAGCAACATTTCCCACAAGCAAGGGTATCATGTTCTGATAAACAATATTCCCAGACTTTTCTGCAAAAGCCTTTATGGCTGTATTCATCATTGCATTTTTCCCCAAGAAAACAACTGAGTTAGGCCTCAGATGCTGACAGATGGACTGTAACTGATGGGGTCCCACGTTGTCTACCGAGCATACCAACAACTGGTCATATTTCTCAATCAACTTGTATACCTTCTTGTTGTGAACCGTCTTTTTTTGGGAGCTGGACAGCAATGCGGTATCATTGCCAGAAATGGCTCCATGATGTTTGGTGGATGGCAGGTCAGACATGATTCTTGGCCAACTGACCGAAATTTGTTATCCTGTTAACAAGGATTGAAATGACACAAGTAAGATGCATGATCAATAGAAAATAGTGCTTTGACTAAAAGGATTACAATGAAAAAACACACACCATTACTAATTCTAACAAATGAGGATTACAATGAAAAAACACGCACCATTACTACTTTCTTTTAATTTATCCCCTCCAAGGATCGAAGTATCAACATGAACATGATCTCATCTCAAACCTTTCAAAAATAATGTAAATAATAACTATACCTTGTGTGCAAGTTTCCCCAGGTTCAATTGATTCATTTTCTGCAAGGATCAAAAAATATCTTGTCAACTAAAGGTTTATGCAATTGCAACCATACATCATCAATCTGCAGCTCTTGACATTGTTACTTTGCATAAACATGCCATAGACCAGAGAAGCAGACCACCAATGGGACATCCAAAATCACAGCTAGAAGAAGTATTTTACACCAATTAAGAACAAATACATGTCAGACCAAGCAACAGTTAGAATATAAAATCTAGATAAATTCGGAAGCTTCAATCCCTGATCTAAGAATGCACATAAAACCATCACTCTGGGAACATAGTGGTTCTAAAGAAATCAATTCACATAAATTGCATTGCTTCTTTCCATGCACACGATATCATCTTGCATTTACTGCATTACGTCTTTCCAAGACATAAAAGACAAGAAATATCCTTAGATAAAAAAATTATGCCCATAGATCTCCCAGTTAATAAATACTGGTCATTTGGCCAATATTCTCTTTTAATCATAGCCCTAGCTCGTATTGACGCAGAAGGATAAACATCACGGATAGGCAGCCAAACTGGAAAAACAAATGAGAAATTCCAAAGTGAGCACATAAACTTTTCAATATCCCACTTAGACAAATATGACACACACCATAAGAAATTAAAACATTTATTATTTAAATCAAAATAAAAGGGATTCCAGCAAGTAAGAATAGTGTTTACCGTGGGATCACATAAACAATAAAATTATAAATCCTTACTCCTATGCCCTAAAAAATAGCTGCAATAGAGACAAAAGAGACAACACTAAATTATAGTACACTGCTAGAGCATAAGGGATTCTACCTAGAGCAAAAAAAAGTATAAGTAGATATTTCAGTATATTAGTCGATCAAACATTGAAATACAACAAAAACACATCTGCTTGATCATCATAAAGAAAATTTTCAACAAAATCTCAACTTTCTAATGATTTGAAAACATTGTTACAACTACATTGCAGTCTGTACGGTGCCTTACAGCAAATACTAAATCTTGTTTATACAATCTAGTAAGAAAACAAGCCACTAAATCAACTAAATGGTCCAGCATGGGTATAGACTCCTACAATATTAGTAACATTTGAATTCTATGTCATGTATCAATTCTATTTAAGTGGTTTAATTTTAATGAAAAAAGTTAAACCAAATCATGTTAACATGATAAATAAGTCAACCACGAGCATAATGAGCAATGAAAAATATAATTATCTTTAATGTTATTTTTCGTAAGTTTTCTCTTTTTGCTTACTATTATGTCCATCAAACAAATATTGGTCCATAATTTTCCCAATTCAATTTCATTAGAAAAATTTAGAGATGAGACAAATCTGGATTTCACACAAGGGTGTAGCCTTGGCCCTTGAAAAACATTCATTGTTGAGTCTGTGACTAGAGGACGAATAGTTTTGGTTCTAGACATCTGCAGCTAATGCCCAACTAGAACATGATTTTAAAAATAGACACGACCAGAAAGCCCAATGCTCAATTTATATGTTTCCAAGCAAGCCAGTTGCACAAACTACATAGATAATTTCCCCAGCTTTTGCCTTACAAACTTTTTAGTATTACTATTTCTTTGCTTAGGAAAGATTATGATAATTACCAAGAAACTCCATCCATTATAGGAAAGTGCACTGCACTCCCATCCCCATACCCACAATTTTTGGTGACTACATTTATATATGTAAGAGAGGGGGACCAACCACGTCAAGGCTCCAAGTCACGAAAAGCCGAGAGCGGAGAGTTGCCCTAACTTACCTCACTCTAAAGGATGTTTTAGGATGGGAATTGAGAATGAAGAGCACTATGAAGTACTTTTGTCACTCTACAGACCCAAAAGTTTACTTGGGGCTACACGAGCCGATCTCTAGAGTGCTAACTGTACCTTAGACAGGTCTTTGTCTGAGGACAGTAGCGCGAGTCTGGGACGACAGCGTGGCGTGCTGGTGTCTCTCTGGTGCACTGGCGTCCGTATGGCAAGAAAATGTAAAGTACAATAGAGAAGCTACCAAAAACCTACTTATAGCCTAGCTAACTAATCTTAATGAAATAAATAGAATGATAAAGTACGAAAGACCAGTAGGAAAATGATAAAGTAGATAGATGAACACAAGGGTGATGAAAACCAACTCACTGAAACACTAGTTCGCCAGCAAGCTCCGCGCACACATTCACCTACACACAAGTAAGAAGGGGAAAATTGTTGGGGCTGTATAGGGGTTTGCCTACATCAAACCCCCGCTTTAGTGTTTCCACCTCCACAGACAGTGAGAAATCAACGAAGTAGAAAATATGATAAAGAATATGAAAGAAATGCAATGAACACTACAAAAGACTAAGCTACTCTATCAAATCACAAAGGAGAGGAATGAAGC
This sequence comes from Sequoia sempervirens, assembly GCA_007258455.2. Taxonomy (NCBI): domain Eukaryota; kingdom Viridiplantae; phylum Streptophyta; class Pinopsida; order Cupressales; family Cupressaceae; genus Sequoia; species Sequoia sempervirens. The sequence continues at coordinate 4,662 of VDFB02374571.1, read as the reverse complement.
ATTACCACCTCCACTCAAAGGCTCTCAAGGCCAATGAAGGGAGAATGCAAGCAATGAACTTGGCAAAGTCACCACCGCCACAACTGTGGTGAAGGGAGGTCTCGCAAGAATCCAAGCTCGCAACTTCTATGGTAGCCTCACACATGCAATGTGGAGTTGGAGTGTCAAGTTGCTGCAATGCTCAAGCTGAGTGGTGAAAAATGGAGTGCTAGAATGTTGAAGAGATTGAGAATTTTCTTGAGACATCGAATGTGAATGAAAAATTTGAAGTGAAAGTGAATCAAATAGATTTGAAGGCCAAAGGGAGCCGTTTCGGGTTGGTTGGTCACACAGAGGCGTTATAATTCGACCCCAATTAGGTGTGTAACGTCCCTGTGGACTTTTGATGCAGGAATCTGTCAGGGACGACAGAGCGCCGCATAGACGTCCGTGCGTCGCACTCACATCCCTGATGAAAATTCTCCCACCGACACACAAAACAAGTGCCAAGTGGATGCATTCTGGATGGGTGATGTGGAATTTCTCCTTCGGATTTGATTTTCTAAGGTGAAGGTATGCAAGAGGGGAATTTACACAAGGGGTGCAAATTCACTCCTATACATTTTTCCCCCACTTTAGCGAGCACAAATATCAATGAGGATTCGATAAAGTAGATTGAAGAAATAGAGATGTATACTTGAACTGTCGAGGAAGTAAACCGCGATCTAGCAAACTCGAAAGCACAAGGTAGGCAAATGACTCCATAGGTACTCTCTCCTGAGGAGTTTCGAACAAAAGGACTCCATAGCTTCGTAGAACTACAAAGTTGCACAAAGTACACCAAAGGTCCTCAGACAAACGATAGAAAAATTTCGCAGGATGTAAGCGCCTTACAAGCCCACAGACCTGCAAGAAGGCATCCCCCAAGTACTCTCTCATGAAGGAAGCCCAATGCAAGGGGACTCCGCAAAGTCGGACTGGAAAGCGGCTTCGCAGGTGCACCTGTAAAGCAACATGTTAATTTGCAAATAAAACATGTCAAAAAACACAAAGCAACCATGCAGGCAGACAAGCAGACAGTCAACAAGTTAAAAGGCTTTCAAAGGGGTTTCTCAAAAAACCGTTCAAAAGAAGAGGTGTCCACTCAAAGGACACGCTGTTTAAAAGTGCAAGAATATTTTTTCGCAAATCAATTCAACATCAAGGAATCCTTTCAAAAGATGTTCACTTTATCAAGGAATTCAAAAGGAAGAAAATGCCCCCTCATGAGGGGAAGGTCGAGGCTTCTCCCGTAGGAAAAGTTGCTCCTCCCTTGGAGGGAAGTTCTCCAAGTTCTTTCTTTACGAACCCATGATAAAGGAAACACGTTCCACTAGGGGTCCAAGTTGAAAATGCGATTTTTGGAAAAGGTTTTGCAATAGTTTTCGAGAAAAGATTTGTTAGCAATGAATGCATTTTCTAAAAATGAGAGTCGACATGGCAGCCTCCTTTAGGGTGGTGTGTGTTGAATGCAGAGGCATGCGATGTCCTAAGGAGAGAAAAACAAGAATGGCAAAGTGATGTTGTGGCCCACGGGACATAGCGAGATGTCAACATGGTGATGTCATGACACATATAAGGGACAACACATAGGCACCACAAAATCACAACTCAAGCAAAGAAGAGAGAAGGATAAAAAAATTGTAAAGAGAAATAATGACATCACAAATAAGAAGCACAGGGGCAATCGAATATTTCGAGGTCAGAGCTACTTATAAATATATATAAGTATAGTAATAGTATATAAATGAACTGTCATCAACCCCCTACTATATCAAACCATATGAAGAATGCATGAGAAGACAAAATAAAAATAAAAAATTGAGTCAACATGGAAGGGAAGCCTAAATGCCCCCAACACTTTGCATCATCCCCAATTTGCCGAAAATCAAAACACATAATAGAGGAAGAATGATGCTACAAATAGAGGAAGTTTACGACACATAATCACTCCTGTATTTGAGCACCAACGAGGGTGACAAGGGTCATCCAGGAACACATAACACAAACACAAGGGAACACATCACGACAAACATGCACCTAATCTAAAGATAAAAAAGAGGCCTCCCCCTAACACTCATCGACTAAGAGGTCATCCTCTTCCCAATCTAGATCATTGTAAGGGGAAGGCGGATGAGCCTACAGTGGTGGAATATTAAGGGGAGGAGCTTCCGACCCTCCCACAACAAGGGCAAGGAAGAAGGCCCTGCAAGGTCTTCTCCGCTCGACTCTTGTGGAGCTATGGTTAGCAGTTTCGCGAAGATCACTAACAAGGTCGGGACCTCCTCTAGAGAGTTAAAAATGTACTTCACAGGAGTGCTATGTGGTACCTCAACAGACGGGGAGGACGGCGCTCAAGATTCACCGTTAGGCTCACCGAGTGACTTGGGAGTGGTGACAAACTTAGGGGAAGCCGAAACTTGCTCTGTCACTAAGACGGTACAAACTAGTGCACGACCACCCTTTGAAGAAGGTGGGCTCCTCTTACGCCCCTCATTGCTAGGAGGGCCAACCTCCTGTTTCTGCCTCGTCGAAGGATGTGAACTCCCGACGGACGATGCATGAGGCACAAAGGAGGTGGAGAAAACTGTGGCGGACACCACCAAGGTATTTGGCATGTCCACGGGTGTAGGAAATGGTGGGATGTCCAGGAGGGACATCAAAAGAGGCGGCTTGACCAAAGGAGCCATAAACACTTGCACCTTTTTGGGGTGAAGTGCACTGACGCTCACAGTGGGTGCCAAAAGCGAGACTGGATTCAATTGATTGGAAGCAGAGGGGAGGAAAAAGGACACAGCAGGAGGCCTTGTAACAAGGGTAGTCGACTCCCCTTCCTTTCACTGCAAAGCGGCCTGCTCAGCAGCCAGAGCCTTTCGCCGATGCTTGCACTCATGTGCAAGGCGGTTTGTACAACTCTTTGTGCTGGAGGCTGGGTGCTAGGATGGGATTGATGGCTCCTTCTCAACCATTGGGGTGTCCATCACAGTCGTCTCCAGCAGAGGGACAAACTCCTGAAGGACAATAAGAGGAAGAGGCTTAGAAAAAATGGGGGGAGTCGGCTCTAGCACCTCAGCGGCAGGCCTCTTCCCATTTACTGCTTTAGGAGCAGGAGCGGTGGGAGGCTGCAGAGGCTAGGACATAGATGATTCCCCACAAGGCCCCTTCCTTCTACCATATCAAACGGGCTTAGGTTTTGCGAGCAATATAGGAATTTCAAATGTCGGACGCTTGGGCTTTCGCCAAGCGGGCACTATAGGACTCTCCTGCAAATGTGAAGCAAAATATGATGGCATCGCAACAAGATGAGAGGAAGTGTCAAGTTGGACAGCAGAAGAGGAGGAAGAGGAACCTCGAGAGCATTTCTCTTCTTCTCTTCTACGGGCCATGGCGGCATCATTGTCAGCTTTTAAACAAGCCCTATGCGAGACAGCATAGGGAGATTGAGGGTACCTCACTCTAGGCGTTAAGCTCCTTTCTTGTACTTTTCATTGGTTTGTTACAAGAGGTCCTTCCTAGGCAAGAGCGGACCAACGGGTGCAAGCCAAAAGTGGTCAAAAGATTAGCTACTACACACAACTAGTGGTTTATAGCCAATGTCGTGGATCACATACACTGAACCCTCATGAATAAACTTCAGAAATTTATGCACAACTGAGGGAACTAAATTCATAGCTACTAGCTAGGGGATACCTAGTTTCACTCTGAAGAGTTCGAACCCCGAGATTATGTCAAAAAGCATGTTCACTAATTTAGGTGCAACAAGGACCAACAAGGCAATGCTACCAAGGGGAGGTACAGAAAGTCTGTTATGCGTACGAATGGTGCTTACAAGTGTGTTGTACCCATCTTTATGCAAGAAGTTGATTAACATAATCTCCTTGGTAATCACATTCACCTGACACGTCGGGTCAACAAAAATACCTATCACAATGTTTCCGTTAATTCACATAGGGATGTAAAGAGATGGTTCTCTATTAAAACCCATCGAAGGGTCCTGCGAGGTGAAGGTTATACCTGGACCACTACTCACAGGCTGCACAGAGGGGAAGGCAAATGCAGAAAAAAGGCCATCACGCACACTAAACGATACTCTCACAAAGCCCTCTAAAGGTTCACAATTGGACAGTGACCCAACTAAGGCTTTGTTCCGCAACGCCTACGGAACCTTCCAACTACGCCTACTAGGGGTCACAGGTTGGGTTGTAAGGTGAAGCACCTCACAACACTCACACCTACAACGCTCCTAGGTCACGAGGAAAGGACCCTTCAGCACATCTAAATGGAACCAAAATGGTTCACTTCGGGTTCACCAAAAATGTAAGAGAGGGGGACCAACCACATCAAGACTCCAGGTCACGGAGAACCAAGAGCGGAGGGCTGCCCTAATTTACCTCACTCTAAAGGATGTTTTAGGATGGGGATCGAGAATGAAGAGCACTATGAAGTACTTCTGTCATTCTACAGACCTAAAAGTTTACTTGGGGCTAGACGAGCCGGTCTCTAGAGTCCTAACTGTACCTCAAATAACTCTCTATCCAAGGACGACAGTGCGGGTCTAGGATGACAGCACGACACATTGGCATCCATACAGCCAGAAAATGTAAAGTACAACAAAGAAGCTATCAAAAACCTACTTACATCCTA